>JAEOAE010001778.1:0-15904 GCA_036365155.1 Meriones psammophilus
ATTTTCTGCTCATTTTCAATATATTAACTCACTGTCTTCTGGGACACTGAGAATGATTTTATGCATGAGAGTGAGTGCCCATTGAAGAGGCATATATTTGAGTTTGATTATTTGGCTCTGGTTACCTGCAGGAAGGATTGAGAGTGTATGTTGAAAAATGTGTCACTGGGATCAAGGCCTTGAGGTTTCAAAGTGCAAGGCCCAGTCTCTCTCTATCCTCTCTTCTGTGTCTTTGTCTCTCTCTCTGTCTCTACCTCTGTCCCCTCTCTCTGTCTCTGTCTCTGTCTCCTCTCTCTCTGACCTAAATGAATTGTCAGATTATCTCTATCAAGTGCAATATTTATCATTATATGCAACTATCCCCTACTAAGTGCCCTACTGGCAGTGAAGATGGTTAACTGATAAATACTATAGTATCTAATCCACAGTGTAATACTACAGTGTGAAGAGACAGGAGTCTTAGTGGGTTGCAGCTGAAAACCAGTGCTATAGATCCAAGAGATTCTGAACTGCAATTTTCAGTACATTGGAATCCAGAAGCAACCCCCTGACACCAGATAATGGGGCATGAAAACTTGAACTTGCCAGTGAGTACAACAAGCAGACAGAAAAGCAAAAGTTTCCTTCTTCTGTGTCTTTTTGGACTACCTTTACGGAAGGTTTGACTCATTTAGGGTGGGTCTTCACTTCAAAATAGCCAGACTTAGGATAGTCTCACTTCAATAATTCAACCAGGAAAAATCCTTCTCATAGCCACCAGTTGCTGGGTTTCCAGTTAATCATATATTTAAAAAATATTTCTTTATTCAATTACAGCCTGATGACAGCACTCTACTCTTTTCCTTAATCTTTTCACATTTGGAAAAAGGCAGTGAGTACAGAACCTTCATGGTCAGCAGCAAAGCCCTTCAGGTTCCTTTCTGTTTTGCCAAGGTGTTGGTGATGAGAGGGACTATCATCTGTGACTTCAAAATCTAACATCTGATTACAGAACTGGCAAATTACGCTTTGGTGCCCATTGCTGATTGGTGTACCTATGTCTCCCTTTCGTTGTGTGATGGTTTGAATTAACTAGACTTGCTAGCCAGTGCTTAAGTGAGTGATGTGTAGACATGTGCTGTGAACATCTTATGACCTCTTGTAAACTTCCACAGAACTACAATTAACATGTGCTGTAGCTTGGATGGGTGCTATGAGGTCCATTTAATGCATAAAACTGATGAGCTTTTGGTGGGAAGTGACAGCAGCCTGGCTTCAGGAACATGGAAATGGCTGATCAGCCCTCCATCATAAGCACTTATTATAATAGTGTCACATGCACTTGTGACTATGCCCCGTGTCTAACAGCATCCATTAACTTATGACATTGGGAACAGGTCATGCAGAAAATAAAAGCAGTCCTTTCTCATCTTCTCTTTGCTATTACCTTTTTGGTGAATGAGGGTCTCCTGTAACACAGGCTGGCCTCCAGCATCCCTGTGTAATAAGAAGGACTTGAACTAGTATCACCCTCCCTTTTCTAGCTTTCTAACTGCCAAATACTCACTTTTATGAATTTTCTGACTTTCATTATGACCTCATGACAAAGGTTGACTGAGCGAACTTTATTGAAGATATGGATATAAGTTGACTTGGAACATCAAACATATTAGATTGGTTGTGTTTGTATCGTCATTGATTATAAGTTGATGTGATGATCATTTGTGTTTTGTTGTTCTATGTTTGGGTGTTGGCGGAAAAACTTTGTGGACATGGAGCAGTGGTTCATAGGGAAAGAGAGTGGGGTCCATGAATCACTGGGGATAAACATTTGAGTGTGAAAACCCTTCCTCAGGCCCCTAGTGCCCCAATACCCAAGACCAGCTTTTCCTGTCTCTGGGGACAGAATGAGGGAACAGGATGTACCTGAAGTGATCATTGGTCCATTCCTTGCTCTGACATCACAGGCAGCCATTGTGACACCCTATCCGCCAAGGCTCTGGCTGACCTGGCCTCCTGTCTTAGAGCAGAAGCTCTTGTTAGTTGGAGAGCAACTGGACATCTACGCTTGTGACAGAGTATGCTCGGGACTTTTAGAAGCTGTTTTGACCACCATATAGTAAGTTCCTTCTGTTTTCACAACCTACAATATTTATTATGTTTATTTAATGACATAAACTCTCCTTCTATTCCCTCCTCATGCTCACACCATTCTCTACCTCCTCCTGTCTTACAGGCAGGCTCTTGCTGTTGGAAGACTGGACTTCTGAGCTCGTGGCAAATTATACTTGAACTTTTAGAAGCTTTTGGACCATCATATGCTGTGGTAAGTTTAATAAACATAAACTCTCCTCCTATTCCCTCCCTCACTGCTCTCACACCATTCCTACTCCCATTCTCCTCCCAGAAAAGGGAGGTCCCCGTGGAGTGCCAGCCCACCCTGGCACATCAAGTTGCCAAGGACTGTGTGCATCCTCTCCCACTGACATAGACAAGGCAGACCAGCTGGGAAAGGATCCAAAAACAGGCAGAAAAGTCAGAGGCAGCCATGTTTGGTGTTAAGAGCACCAACATAGGATGATCACCTCTGCTATATGTGTGTAGGGAGGCCAAGGTTCAGCCATGCCCCTTTGGTTGGTGATTCAGCTTCTGTGAGCCCATGGACCCAGGTTAGATTGACTCTATAAGAGCTTCTTGTAGTATCCTTGGCCTTACCAGCTCCCCTCATTCCCTCCTACTCTTCCACATATTTCCCCAAGCCCCATCTATTGTTTAGCTGTGGGTCTCTGCATTGTTTCCATTCACTGCTGGATGAAGCCTCTGAGAACAGTTATACTGGGCTCCAATCACAAGCAGAGCAGAGCATTATTAATAGTGTCCAGGGTTTGCATCTCTCATAGGGTGGAGTCTCAAGTTGGGTCGGTCATTGGTTGCTATTCCATCATCTCTCTGCTCCTGTTTATTCCTGCACTTGCTCCTGTAGGCAGGGGCACATTTGGGGTGAAGATTTTGTGGGTGGGTGACTTCCCTCCACTGACTCCCTTTCACGGAAGTCTGCCTGGCCTTTATAGGAGGTAGGCACATCCAGGCTCCATATCCCCCCCACTGCTAGGAGTCTCGGATGGGGTCACCCCCATAGAGCTCCTGAGAGCCGCCCTCTCCAGTTAATTCCTGGTGTACTCATTTAGACAGCAATGATTTAGCCACCACCTAACATCAACCAGGCTGCCTCATTTCTGGTTCACCTGAGTCTAATGAGAAAGGAATTGGTGTGTCATCGAGGTGTATGTGCTGAAGCTGTGGCGAGAAAGCCAGTAGAGTGTTAGGTAAGAAAGTGAAAGGGAAGCATCTACCTTTCCCGTAATGGATGAATATCAGTATTACACAAGCCACTGAAGGACAACTTGAGCCTGTTG
Source organism: Meriones psammophilus (assembly GCA_036365155.1). NCBI lineage: Eukaryota > Metazoa > Chordata > Mammalia > Rodentia > Muridae > Meriones > Meriones psammophilus. Next base: position 3,396 of record JAEOAE010001778.1, read on the forward strand.
CTAGATGGCAAATATATACCACAAGAGTCATGTGTTTGAACAGTGATAGGCCTGGTGGGTGGCACTGTGTGGGAAGTGAAGAAGGATCTTACAGGAGAAGAGGGTCCTGCTGGCAGCAGGGGAAAACTGGGGCAGAACTGGCTAGCTCAGGTCCCTACTGCTTCAGCTACCTTACCTTTCCCTACTCCTGCTCCCATGCCACTTCCCTGTCCTTGAGGGCAGAAGCTGAGGAATCCAGCGTGGTTGGTGCCCAGGCATGGCTAGGTAGTTCTTTAACCATTATACAAAGAAGTCATTGAGGAAGATTGGAACCTGTACATAGGGAGCTGGGTTGGTCCCCATAAAGTGTGGTAGCAGTTGGTTATAGCAACCCGGATGGTGGAGAAGTTGGTGGAATCGCTACTTGTGGCCAGCTCTGAGACAACCAGACCTGTTGACCCTCAGCAAGTGAATTTCTGGCCTGTTGGTTTTGTGGCGTTGGCCTTTATTTATTCATTTATTGGCTTCTGAGTATGATTGTGCTTACTGTTATATTCTTCATCTATCTCCCATTTCATCTTGATTTTTATTTCTCTGTCACACTATTTATATTGCTGCACAACATGGTGATCTCACTATGACATTTTCATACATGTACTCTAAGAAGAACTTTGAATATATTCCCCTCACACTGCCTGCCACCTTCCAATCCCTGTTTCCCTTTTTTTCTGTTCCAGTACCTTACTTCCCAGAGTACAGGCCAAGTGCCATGGACTCCTGTTCAGAGGACTGATGGACACACTGGATGGTCTCTTAAGGAAGAACACCAATGTGTCTCTGGGCTTTAAGTCCCAAAGGCTCCCTCCTAGCTTGTTATTCCAGGATCTTCCAGGCAGGTCAAAGCGTCACGAGTCCTAAAGGGGCTGGGAATGAAGTCCTGCTCTGTGTGAAGGGAGAGGAGCAAGTGGGGCATGGGCAAAAGCAGCAGGGTGCTTAGAAACCAGTTTGCTGGTGCTGCAAGGCCAACACAGAAAGTTCTGTGTGCTTCTAGAAGAAGGAAAAGTCAGTAAAAATCTCCTACCTGTCTTTCCTTTGAAGTCCTGGCGGATAAACCCCAGATCTCTGTGGCTTGTGGGCCCTGGGTTGAGGGGTCAGCCTGGATGACATTTGAAAGCCTCTCGAGGAAACAGGGCGAATCAGAGCCAGTGTGGTCACAGGACCTTCTACCTTGGACCCACCGCCCAGTGCAGATCTGTCCCACGTAAAATCCCAGGCAGGAGGGCTGGCTTTCACTGGGTGTTCCTCAGAGGGAAGGGCTGAGGTGTAGAGGTGCCCTAAAGCTCTGTGTGGCACACTAATCATGCACTCTCCACAGCCTGCATAAGCATCTGGGTGCCCTCTGGGTAGTGATTGTCACTTTACTCACTGTTCTTAGCAGGGAACATGATCCACACCCACAAAGTGAGACTTCTCTCCCTAGTGATACAGTTTCCAGTCTGCCTGTCCCACCACCTGCTAAGATGGGTTTCAGGTTGAGGTGGGAGGCCTACAAGCAGCCCGATGGGAATTCTTTGGGAAGCCTCCTGCCATCCCTTTTGCAGAGCCCCACACCCACACCCATGCCAAGCCATCTGGGTTGCATTACTTGGGTCTCAGAACCCAACTCAGAGACAAAGCCCTGGAAAACTCACAACCTTGAGTGATTCCAGGCAGCTGTGCCCTCTCACCAAACACAAGTTCTGCCCCTAAGTACTCACCTCTTGTGTATCTATGCTTGCTCCTTCAAGGCGACCATTCACATTTGGAGCCCACACTCACCACCATGCCCCACTGAGGGTCTAACTAGAGACTCTCTGTTGGAGAGGCAACCTGCTGTGTCCTGCCTCAGCTGGCAGCCTAAGCCTCTACCTCGTGTATGCAATGTTGGCTATGGACAGATCTTGAGCTACCTCCATTTCACTCAAACCTCTGCTACACAGTTAATCATGTGCACAGCCTTTGGGGGGAAGTTCTGGGGAAGCCTTATCTTTCCATCCCAGTATCACAGTAGGAAGACTTCATCTCTGTGTTCTTTCTCCACCATGTGTCAACAACTATATGATGTGAGACACACAGAAGTCTGTATGGCCCAACATTTGCATAGTCCATCCATCCTGGGGTCTCCTGAATTTGAATGCAGGACAGGGTCCTTGGCATTTGTCATGCTACTGGGATAGCCTCAATCTTCAACAGCATGTCCACATAATGTACTCCACATCAAAACACTCTGAGCAACTCTGAGCCCATGGGATGGACATTTTGATGCTGGCAGATGGATGTGTGTTTCATTTACAGAACTTGGAAAACAAGGTATGCCACCATACCCTAGATGTATCTGGGGTTTCAGTGGGCAGCTTTGCTTCAAGTGCTGAAAAAGGCTGATTGTTTATTATTGTCTATTGTTGTGAAATAATAGAAATTTGAGATATACAAATTAAGACATGATAATGAACTATTGTATCTAGGGTTGGGGTTAGGGTTAGAGAGTTAGGGTGAGGTGAGGTGGGGGATTGGGGTTGGGGTTGAGGTTGGGTTGGGGATGAGATGGGGTTAGCGGTTAGGGTTAGGGGATAGGGGTTAGGGTTGGGGGGATAAGTTAGGGTTAGGGATTAAGGTTAGGGTTGAGGTTAGGGGTTAGAGTTAGGGTTAAGTTAGGGTTAGGGTTTAGGGTTCAGGGTTGAGTTAGGGTTTAGGGTTAGGGTGAGGTTAGTTAGGAATTTGTTAGGGTTTAGGGTTGTTAGGGTTTAGGAGTAGTTAGGGTTAGGGTTGTTGGGTTAGGATTATGGTTTTTGAGGTTAGGGTTAGGGTTGGGTTAGGGTTTTAAGGTTAGTGTTTTAGGGTTGGTGTTTTAGAGGTTAGGGTTTTAGGATTTAGGGTTTTAGGGTTAGGTTTAGGGTTGGGGTTAAGTTGCAGGGTTTAAGGGGGTCAGAGGTTAGGGTCAGGGAGTCCAGGGTCAGGAGCTTAGGGTAGAAGTAGGGTGAGGGGTGAAGTGAGGGTGTAGAGGTGGCGTGAGGGGGTGAGGAGTGAGGATGAGGGGTGAGGTGAAGGGGCGAGGTAGGGGATAGGAGGGTGAGGTGAGGTGTGAGGGTAAGGAGTGGGTGAGGTGAGGCGGTGAGGTGAGGTGAGGGTGAGGGTTAGGGTGAGGATGGTGAGGTGGTGAGGTGAGGTGGAAGTGTGGTGAGGTGTAGGTGAGGGTGATGGTGCTGGTGGTGAGGGTGATGGTGAGGTTAGGATTAGGGTTGGGGTTGGGGGTTGAGGTTGGGTTAGGGGTTAGGGTTGTTAGGGTTAGGGTTAGGGTTAGGGTTAGGGTTTTTATGTGCCCCTGGACTTATTTCATTCCGTATGGTTTATGTGCCCTGAGTCATTTTTGTTGGAGATCAGGTTTTATGTGCTCTAGAGTCCTTTAGAATTTGGAAGCGGGTTTTAGGGTGTTTCTCAGTCAATTTACGTTGGAAGCTGATTTTAGGTGTTTCTCAGTCTTTTTTGTTGGAAGTGTTTATGTGCTCTGGAGTCATTTTCTTGTTTTTCCAGTCATTTCGTTGGAAGCGCGTTTTTATGTGCCAGGACAGAATCCTCCACCATCCAGATCCTTCACATTAAGAACCACAACACTGCATCCTGGGAGATCTTGCCCATTTCTCATATTGTCTAGGCTATTTAATATCAATCTTAACCCCCCATCTATTACATCAAAACTACTTACCACTTGGTTTGCTCCAAAGTGATATAAACTCTCCATATTCGACTGTTTGTTCCTTTTCCAGTTGGCTGTGAGAGAGGTAGAGGGAGAGACAGAGAGAGAGAGAGAGAGAAGAGAGGAGGGATTTTCATAAACACAACATTCATATTTATAGTCTAAGTCAGGAGAGGGAGGCAGTAAGTAAGCCTGATAACTGAATTTCAGTTTAAAATTCCTTACTCTCCTGGAAAGCTAACTGCTCAGGCTAGTCCTGGAGCCTCGGTTTTGCTCACATATTGCACAGTTCAGAAGGGTTATTTTCCAGTCATCATGTGATTTCCTGATCCTCCACTGGGACAAGAGGAACAGATATAACTTTGTGATTTTATTTATAAGGCTGGGTTAATATTTCTAGGTGAAACAAGCTACTATACCAAGTTCAAACATCTGAAGAGGGGTTAAGAAGCCCTGAGTGTGGGCTGTAAGGATTATTCTGTCCTGGGGCTGTACAGGCGTCATCTGAGGCAGGGGCAGGAGAAGAAGGACACATTGTGACCCATTTCAACACCTCCTGTGTGTAGAGGCAATGGGTCACTTGCCTGCAGAGGACAGCAGAGGAAAAATAGAAGTTACAACATGGCACTTACATAAACAACACTGACGGCATAAAACATTTAACAAAATTACACAACTTCAATCTTGGAATTTTGCACAACATAAATATTAGGTTCAACCCATTTAATAATACTATATAAATCAAGATTTAAGGCAGTAATGTTCACATAAATTCTGAAAACAACATTTATGCTTTATAAAAGCTTGAAAATGATTGCATTCTGTGGAACTTTCAAAGTATTGAATATAATTACATGGCTTAACAAATATGGATTGAATTAAAAAATCCACTCGTTTCAATTTAAGTTGGTTAAGGGGAAAAATGTAGTTTCTGGCAGGACTGAAAAATTTACAAGTATAAGAAAAAAAAAAATGTTGTATGCACTGTTATACAGTTGGGCAGCCTTCTCCCAAGCATGTATATGTAGCCGAGTCACCAATGAAATACGAGCTGTATGTCAAACCTGTAAGTCCAAGAAACCCTTTAATAGTGCCTACTGTCAAGGAGGCTACCTGTGTTCTTATTTTCTCTTGTGAGCCAGAGTGCACCCCAGAATAATCCAGTGGCTCCATAGCATCTTCAGCATCTCTTGCAATTTAATAGTCTGCATAGAGGTTTCACTGTCTGTGAAGTATGGACTTAAAATCAGCAGCAGCTAATAGGCAGGACACTTTGGAGTTGCTGAAGCACACCCCTGCCTTGTGTGGCGGCTGTAACTCTTCCTCTTATGAAGAGAACAGTGCTGTGACTATCTTGTGCTCTGTGTTCACTTAGTGTTGTGATAGGAGGGACAGGGAATGGTGATCAAAGAGCAAACCAAACCAAATAAGGCAAACAAATGGTAGACAGCTCCCCCATCCCTGAGGTCAGTGTGTGTTGTTAGGTTGTATTAAACCATAGACAGAGCCTAAAACAGTTTCTTTCACCCATGCCAACAGTTTCCCTTGAGTGTTCTGACTTATAGAAAGGTCTGCATATTTTTTCATTTTAAATAATGATTTTACTAATAACAGACATGAAATCAGTTGACCATTGTTTTAAACCTGATTATTCTTTTGCTCTTAAATAATTGGTGTATCAGCTTCTTTTTGCTGTTTGGTTATGCATGCATGTATGTACACATTCTCATATCTCATGCTTGTCCTGAGAAACTGAATCTTGGCATCTTTCAGGGTAGGCTAGAGGGTCTTCCTTGTGGTCAGAGTACCCTGAGTGGGGGTCTGGAGACTTTGGAAAGAGGTTGATATGAAAGGAACAAGGGGAAAAGTGCCTGAGCATGGCCTGAGGTCGACTGTAGGCATTAAATCAAAACATGCATGTACAGGCAGTGACCACTTAAATAAAGGACAATAAACATACGTGAATATATGTCTTTAGTGGTTTTTAGGATCGACTCCAGTTTCCATGAACCATAAAAGTAGAAAAATGGGTAAAAACCCAGTACCATGGTGTGGGGTATATTGATGTGCTTCCAGGAGAGCCTTCACTGCCATCTGGAAGCTCATAGAAGATGTGCATGGGCAGTCAGCATTATGATCCACACTTTCCATAGATTTGGGCCAGAAAGCTTTTGGATCCTCCCTCCTCTCTGTATGTTGAGTCAATTTTAAAATTAGAAATATAAAAAAGTCCAGAAGTCCAGCTCAGAACTTTCTTTACGGTGCGTATATTAGAACCTGAACAGTCACTTCTCGGTGGTTAAAAAAAAAATCACTATTTATGGAACTTGATGGGTTCAAGCGGGCTGTTTCTGAGTTCAGCTTAACTCTCACCTATTGGAAGCACCTGTCCCACTCAGAACAATAGGCCTGCAGGCTTGTGTGGATAACACTTTGAGACTAAGCTGTCAGGTGTTCATACGTCACTTCCTGACTGTCCTTATTTTCCCTACCTCTGCGCAAAATCTCTGCTGGTTCAAAACCCCATTTGCAAAGATCTGCTAGTTAATTCTACAGTTGACCTAACCACACGACTCAATCCAACTCAGGCAACAAACCACATGGCACATTTCAGCCCTGGCCTGTTGTAATCAGAACTATTTTGGTTTTCCTTCCCTTTCAAAAGCGAGGAGAATACAAACAGGAACACCAGACAATTTAATAAAAGGAACCAGAGTTTATCTTGCTTCCTTCCTTCTCCCAAATCAGTCATCTGTGTCTTCATTCTGCATGCTCTATAGTTTACTTCCTAATGAACTTTCTTCCAAATGTGTCAAAGCAGAAAGAAGAAGAAGAATAGAGGTGGGAGGAAAGAACATCTGGCTAGTCCCAAGCCCTCTTCAAAGGGGCATGAAAGATCCAGGGTAAATACTCTTGGGCGGCATTGTTTCCACAGCAGATAATTTTGCTGATTTTCTAAACACGCTCAGTTGGCTCAGTTCTCCCTGTAGCTCCACAGGGAGCAGTAATGGAGCTCTCAAAAAGGGCAGGCTGCCGAGCAAAGGGAAGCCGTCCTCTTTATGGTGGAAGAGTTCTCACCAAGGTCCATCACAGCCTGGGCTCCAGTCTCTGGGTCCAGAAAACCAAATTGTCTGCTGGAGGGAGGTTCGTTAAAAAAAAAAAAAAAACCAAAAGAAGAACAATAAGTCAATCAGCAACATCCCCACACACTCTCTCCACTGCCTTCTTAGAAAAGTTCTGTTTTTAAGAATCTGTTTCATTTCAAATCCTCATATGGACAAGACTATGGAAAAATCTATCATTTGTTTAATAAATGACGAGAGAGAAAAAATCAAACAATTATTTTAAAATTTGAGCATACTTTTAGCTTCACAAATAATGGGGGAAATCCTTGAGAATTTCTTAGGAATGAACCACTTTTCTCATCACTGATGCACAGCTGGAAGCAGGGAAAGCAGTTAGCTAATATATGCTAGCGAGGTCTGGGGCTTAGGTGAAAATGCCGTAGGCCTGCTGCTGTGTGTCAGTGTGGGCTCTGAAGATAGCAGGATGGATGGGCCTGGAAGGAAGGCTGGGCACAGTCTTTGTACTAGTGAATCTTGGGACACCGGAAAGGGAAATCTGTCGATATAATTACTAAGGATGAGTGACTAAGACTCTCAGCGCCAAATCCAGACATGGGGTGAAAATGACCGTGTCGAGTCAACTCTGAAACAAGCCTTGCAGTCTTCTGGAAAAGACTCTGGAAGCTACCAAATGTTGATGGTGGAAGTGACCACCAGAGGCAGGCTGGGCATTGTTGAGTGAAGGAGGAGTGGGTGGTCACTTGGGGGAGTACTCAGGGACCACATCTGCCCTCAGCTGTGCTGTTATTCCTGGCGGTACTCACATGCAGCCTGTGGTGCTGCCAGTTGCTGAAGTCTAGCCACAGTGAGCCTACCAAATTTCAAAGGGACAAAATTTTGTTTTTGTTAATACAGTAAACTGACTGTAAAACTTGATCAAGTTTACATTCTTTGATACCTAAGACAGTCTGGGGACTTTTCCTTTTCTTATGTGTTCCTCTTTTCTTTATTTTCATGCTGAACACAGTTCAGTTTGATACAGTAGATGAATGAGAGCTGACCCTGCTATTAGGGTCCAGTTAGAAGTTGAGCCCAGATTACCAAGACAAGGCAACGTCCCAAAACTAACAAAGTAATTCACCAAATGCCACGACCATAGAAATTTCACAGGTGTTTAGGCCTTGATACTTCCTGTTCTTCCCTAGAGAACTGTCAGACATGGAGGAAACATATAAAGCCCTAAAGGCAGAGAGAGTGAGAGAGTTAAGTAGGTGAGTAAGTGGTGAGGCTCCTTGGGATTGAGTAGAGAAACATTAGCATCACCAGTACCATCCTTCTCAGCGATATTGAAACAAAGATCAAGAAGGGCATAACTGTTCTCGAGAGAAGATACTGGGAACAAGCAGTATGCGAAGACAAGTCTTTGTTCGTGAAGCAGTGGAGCATCCTGGTTGCACCCTGAGTGGGGCAGAAGGGACAGTGAAGTGCAACACCTCCTTTTAGTGCTTTGCTCTTCCCAGTTGACACATTATCTTGATTACCTTAGGACTCCATCTTGCTGTGGAGCATCTCTCCAGGACCTCACTGCAGTGGAAGTTGTTGAGGTTACTGCCTGTGTCAGGTGCAGGAAAATGACTTCCTCGAGTCAATTAATCAGTCTTTAATATATAATGTATTTTAAATGTTAAACTTTCTCAGATTTCTGTGCCAAGGATAAGTTTGTAGGTTATGATGAGGAATAGAGGCGCTGCTGGGGAGGCAGATAATAAAGAAGGATAGAGTTCACAGTATCTGTCCTTAGGAGGGGGCTTATAGTTTAACTATTGGAAAAATAAACATGTCTGTATAAATGCTGATAAAGCATTATTTTTGACATTAGGATAATTAAAGTAGAGAAAAGTTCACTTTAAAGAAATGATTTAAAGAGAATACAAGTAGTAAGCGGTGAAAAAAAGTATCACTCTTTATTTCAAAATTAAAAAAAAAAACAGCACTAAGTGGTTCATTTAATTTTAAAACTATTAATGGATTATGCTGCATTTGTAATTACACAATAATGCTAAAGTGAAGAAGATAGGCTGACCATTGGTTCATTTGGATTAGCATTTTAGACCCCATTGTATGGTAGCTCATGATACTTTTCATATTTGACTTAGAAAACAAGTTTACAAAGGTATTCAAAGTCTTCCCATCATTTTCCTGAGACCTTTAAAATGTTGATATACAAATGTGTCCTTATGAAGAGCTGGTTCATTTATGTTCTTCACCCATTCACTGTTTTATCATGCCTGGATTCTCAATGGTCAATGACTGCGTGACCATGACTTCATTAGTCTCATATTAACTAAAAAACTTTTCTTCTTCTTCTTTTTTTAACAGGTCAAAACACGACATGATTTTATGTTGAATTTGTATTATGCTGTCATGTGAAAATGTCACAAGGTGAATGGGCTGTTAATATGCTAGGGTATGCCAAGTTAAGGGCAGTAAAATGGCTGAATGGGATTTTGGTTGCTGTAATCAGTTCTCGGTGGCTTTTTGTGGGTTCTGACTTTACCTCTCTGCGTGGCGCTGCAGGAAGCTCAGATGACAGACAACTAATATTCTCCCCCCTGCCCACTCCTTGTGTGGGTAGACTCCATCTACTACTAAGCCTTTGGACAGCAGGGTTTGGGGAAAAAGAGTGAAAAGTGAGTGGGTTAACTGATTAGAGGGAGGTTTTCATGAGCTACATTTAACTTAGCTCAGAAAGCATGGGTAAAATGAAGGATATTCAAAATGCCACCACAAAACATAGTAAGTAAATGAGATGATAGATATGCTAATCAGCCCGATTAATCATTTCACATTGCATGCATGTAGAAAGCATCACTCTGTGCTCAGTTAATGGTTATAATTATGAGCTTTTCCAATTAAAAACTATAATGTTAAGAAAAGGCGAATTAAATTTTGAAAGTAAATCAAGGAACCAACTTTGCACTAAATGTAGAGAGGACAAGAATTAAATGAAACAGACACCTGAACCTGTACATAAATCTTTATGGAAGAGGAAGGATTGAGCGTCCTGGACAGATTCTCCCTGGGCTGCGACTCCTCCTCGGGCTCACTGTCTTCAGTGTGCTCCGCATCATACACCCTCTCTGTCCTGTCCATCACCCGCGGGAGTACTCTGCTGAGGCACCCGGAGCCTTAAGTAAATAGACTGCAATGCTGCCTCCTCCCAGGAGGCCAGAAGGCAGGAGAGTAGAGCAGATTCATTACACAGAACCCAACTGGTTTGTAAATGGAGCACTAAATGAACTTGTGAGGAACATTTTTTCCTTTCTGCTTTTCATTTTGCACAGCTGGGAGTTATTAGATCTACACACATCCTCAAGTGCCTTTGACACAGAACCACAGTCCCTTTGTCTTCCTTCAACTAGACAATGGAAATTAGTGAGATGGTTGTTTTTTTCTTTTAATTGTTTGTGCCAGGAATGTTTGTGTGTGAATTAGTATCACGATGTGGAGGTCAGATCTCTAAGACAGAATAATAGAACAGGGACAAGTTAAGGGCTAGAGAGTAGGCATATCAGAATAGTCACAAAACAAAGTCTAAAATAATGTCCAAAAGGCACTTGGCAAAAAATAGAGGAAACATAATATGATCAAGAAAAATTATTATGAATTGTAGGGATGGGTGAGCCTGAATTAGCATTCCCCACATCTCTTCCAGACAGATCGTAGGCAAGTAATTGAGTAGAGGTTTGCCAGGTTATTGTTCTGGGAGTAGATAACATCAAGGATGATAAACAGTTAGTGAAGGGGAGAAAAATAGAAGTATTCAATCAGCAGAGTCTGATGATCTGTACCCTGAAGTACAGGCAGATGTGGCTATAGACCACCTGCGTCACCTTTGGAGGACCTCATGAAGAGTGGAAAGGAGAACCAGAGCATATGCATCTTTGCAGCAAAGCAGGGACAACATCCTTTAATTACAGGATATTTGCTGGTAATTAAAGACCCTCAAATTATTGATCTTTGAGGAAAAATGAGAAAAGAACCACCACACAATCAATTTTCACTAACAGGCAATCCCGAGGTACAGAGAAGAGGAGTGGTATGGATTTATGAAGAAAGTCACTTTTCTTTTCGATAACAAAAATAAGCATCTACAAAGCAGGGTAAGCCTCAGCCAGAATCCATTCCACGGATAATGGAAAACAGAATTCTTGGCCATATTACTTTTTAACAAGCCAGATAACTAGGTTGAATGCTTGCGAATAGCCAAAAATGGTATAGGAACAGCGAGACAGGTGGTAATAGCAATGAAGTAGTCCCAAAAGGCAGATATTTCCAACTCATTTATTCCAACATTCTGAAAAAGCAAATCAGAATATATGTATCCATTTGTAGTTAAAATTTGAAGTATAGTTTTTGAATTTTCTAGAAAACTACTTGGCAGCCTTCATGACCTCATTAGTCATTAGAAAAAATAAGCCTATCATAATTAGGGTTGGAGTCATAGTAAGAACATGTGCCGTGAAGACCCAAGCGCTGAGGTACAAATATAGGATGGGTGAGGGTGTGAGAGAAACATGTGAGGTGAGAGCCGACCACAGGTCAAATGTGATTGAGAACATACTGTGCTTACGTCAAAACCAACACCACTTTGGGGCGAAATTCACTCTTTCGTTCAATTTTAAAAAGATGTTCCTAGTGCCTGTGTATTTTTGTCTTTGCATAGATCATTTATCCTTTATTAGTCAGAATGTTTTGGAGCCTAGAAAAATGAATGGGAAGAAAGCTGTCTCATTCACATAATCAGAGAAGCACCAGGAAGGCCTCTAGAAGAGCAGAAGCTGGCCGTGCCTGATCTAACCTCTAACCTGCATCCCGGAAGCCTGCCTTTATGTACCGTCCTTTTGTGTTCCCTGTCTCTAGACACAGGAGTTGCTTTTTCTTCCCAGCATGGACCCTTGCTTACAGCCTCCTGCTTGTGTTTCTGGGGTGAGGTGGAACCTCAAGCTGGGGCATGTGGAGAACACCCAACACTGAACTGTATCCTCTGCCTTCTCTCTTGTGTTTCTATCTTGTACACACAGGAAGGGGGCACCAGATTTCATTAAGATGGATGTGAGCCACCATTTGGTTGCTGGGGTGAACTCCAAGACCTTAGGAAGAGCAGCCAGTGCTTTTAGCTATGAACTATCTCAGCTAAGAGCAATCAGTCAGACTCTAAACTTTCAGTTTTTGAGACAGGGATTCTCTGTATAGCCTGGCTGTCCTGGAGCTTGCTCTGTAGACCAGGCTGGCCTCCAAACTACTGTGTTTCCAGATATGAAGCAGTAACGCAGGCTACTTTGAACTCACTGTAACCCAGACTTGTCTCAGACCCAGGATCCTCCTGCCTCAGGCACAGGAGCCTTTCACTACCAGGTCTAGTTCTTTTACAACCACCTACATACATGCCAGGGATTCACGCTAGGTTGTTGATAAACAAACTTTTCTTTCCTTTGTAAACTTACATTCAATTACAAGGGAGAAAGCTCTGAGCAGTTTTCTAATCAGCTTAATAGGTCCATATAAAGATTGTGTGAGGCCAGTGTGAGAGAACTCAAGGGGCTGAGGCTGCTCTCCCAGCTCCTGTCTAGTACTCTGCTGTGTGTTCTCTCATTTAATCTTCCCTCACCCCTTCTCTGGCTGTTTTTTTCTCATCTGATAAACTTAGCTTCCCCTCATGGCTCAGCCCA
>JAEOAE010000785.1:0-15171 GCA_036365155.1 Meriones psammophilus
GCCACTAACCTAACCTAACCTAAACGTAACCCTAACTTTTTCCTAAAGGAACAAGTTTCCAACGAAAAAGAACATAAGCATAAAAAGCACTACTTTGTAAACTAAATCACAAGTGTGCCACTCTCTCAATTAGGAATACAGGAAAACTGAAAGCGATATATCTAAATGTGCGACAACAAAACAACTTTTCATCAAAAGAACAAGCGCATAGCACAAGGTTGTAAACTGCTTCAAATTCGTGTAGCATGTTCAATTATTGTAACAGGAATACTGAAAAGTGATATAACCTAACCTAACCTAAGCCCTAACCTAACCTAAGCCAACCCCTAAACCTAACCTAACTTGTTCCTAACAGGAAGAAGTTTCCAAACAAGAAAATAGCGCAAACCACTACTTTGTAAACTAAATCACATGTGTGCCACTCGCTCAATTAGGAATACAGGAGAACTGAAAAAGCGATATATCGAAATGTATGGCAAAGAAACAAGTTTTCATCAAAGAACAGAAGCATAGCGCACAACTTTGTAAACTATTTCACATTAGGTGTCGCCTGTTCAATTATTATAACAGGAAAACTGAAAAGTGATATAACCTAACCTAACTCTAAACCCTAACCTAATCCTAACCTAACACTAACCTAACCTAACTCCTAAACTTAGCGCTAACCTAACCTAACCTAACCTAAAACAAAGCCTAACTTGTTCCTAACAGGGAAGAAGTTTCCAGCGAAAGAACATAAACACAAAGCACTACTTTGTAAACTAAATCACATGTGTGCCCACTCGATCAATTATGGATACAGGAAAACTGAAAAGTAATATAACCTAAGCCTAAACCTAACTCCAACCCCTAGGCCTAACGTAACCTAACACTAACCCTACCCCCTAACCTAACCTAACCTAACCTAACCATAACTTGTTTCTAACAGGTACAAGGAATACAGGAAAACTGAAAAGTGATATAACACACTGTACAGAACAGGAACAAGTTGAGCGAAAGAACAGAACAGCAAAGCAATACTTTTAAGCGGAATCACATGTGTGTAGCTTGTTCCATTAGGAATACAGGAAAACTAAACAGTGTTATCTGCACTTTATGGCACAGGAACAAGTTTCCAGCGAAAGAACATAAGCATAAAGCACAACTTTGTAAACTAATTCACATTTGTGTCGCCTGTTCAATTATTATAACAGGAAAACTGAAAAGTGATATAACCTAACCTAAGCCCTAACCTAACCCTATCCCTCAGCCTAACCTAACCCTAACCTAACCCAAGCCTAACCTAACCTAAACCTAACCTAACATAACCCTTACCCTAACCCTACCTAACCTAAGCCTAACCTAACCTAACCTAACTTGTTCCTAACAGGAAGAAGTTTCCAGCAAAAGAAAATAAGCATAAAGCACTCTTTTGTAAACTAATTCACATGTGTGCCACTTGCTCAATTAGGAAAACAGGAAAATTGAAAAGTGATATAATTCACTGTACAGCACAGGAACAAGAACAGAAAAACAAAGCAATACTTTTTTTTTTTTTTAACCTGATGTTTTGTTTTATTTTTTTTTTTTCAATGCAGTTTATTCAGGAACCTTGAACAATCTTCTGACCCTGGGGAAAGCCAGCCCACTTTAAATAGCCTCTGGGTAGCCAACCTCAGCATGCCACTTGGGCAATGCAGATAGGTCCACATACATGGAAGCAAGCCAGATCCTCAGCCTTAGCCCAATGTGGAGTTGTTTGTGACAGAGAGCACTCACCATCGGGAAGGTGGAAGGCGGAAACCAGGTCCATCTTTCAGACGGCATTATGCAGCTCTCTACAGTTCCCCCTTTTTGTTTTGGACGCATCAGGCAGAGTAGAGTCTGATCTCTGATATTAGAAATAAATTGGGACTTTGTACTGATGTTCATTTAGGTGTCATCCACCCCAAAGCATCAGACCCGTCCAATACCTTTTTCTCAGAGGCGGGACCTGAGGTATCAACCCGCATGCAATCAGACATGCTCTTCTCTGGGTCCCAAGGCGGCTGACCCTGAGTGCAGTGTAGCCTCGCATCCTGGCGTAACATTTTGGCTTTTATGGTAGCCAACCATGCTTGGGGAGACTGTCCTGCTTCAATGGCTGTAAAGGCCTGAATGGTCATGGCTGCATTACGCTGTTGTGAGACTCTAATCTTGCATATATACCACAGGCAAACCAGCGTGACCAACACCAGAAGGCCTACTAACGCTCCCATGCCCGCCCATTCCTTCAGATGATTCATGGCTGCAGCAATCCATGATGATAATCCTGTGGCTAGTCCTCGTCCACTCTGGTAGAATTTACCATGACAATGGCCACTCTCAGCTGGTCCATCATAGTATCAATTCTCAGTCAAATACCTAAAATATAGCTTGACAATTGTTTAGACAGATTTGCAGCACAGGGAAAATTCTCATGTTGTATGCTAGTGACACAAAGTCAGCATACTTTCATTGACAGCCAAGTTGAAGCGATTTGCCCTAGGGTATCAATTTGCTCCTGCGAGGTCAAACCTCTGATTGAACACCATCAAACCTCCTTTTAGTTGAGCATTAATTCCTTTTTGTACATCTAAGGCATGAGCTACCTTGGCTAAAAGGTTATTCAGGAGTCTGAGCAGTCTGCCCAGTATGACTCATGGCTAATGCCGTGGTGGTAGCTCAACAGCCGCCAATGAGATGGCAGTAACAATGGCAGCTGTAATTCCAAGATCCCTTTTCTGTCTGAAGAGAGTCATAGCGTGAGGGCATCAGCGGGCACAGGCACCCAGCGAGGCATGTGAGTAACCAGCTAGTAAATTTACTAGCATTCCAGCACTGGGCAAAAAAGCAAGTGTCATTACCACAATTACTTGGCTCTATCTGGCTAATAATGAATAAAAATGGGGGATGTAAACAAACAGGTGTGGGCTTATAGGAAATATTATGAGAAGCCTTAACCCCTCGTTGGAACATCCTGCATCAGTTCTAGAACTAGCAGTGGTGGTGTCCGAGGTCTGAGTAGGTTCAGGAGACCATTGCCCCAGGGGCGAGGCGTGCTCCATGCCAATTGACTAACTCCATGTTTTCCTCCACTTTTTGAAAGTCATTTAAGGTTCTTAAATTATTATTTTTCCATTTTTTTTTAAATTTTCATGAATTACACTTTATTCATTATGCATCCCCCCATAAGCCCCTCCCTCCACTCCCTATCCCACCCTCTCTCCTCCCTCTGCATGCATGCCACTCCCCAAGTCCACTGATAGGGGAGGTTCTCCTCTCCTTTCTGATCTTAGTCCATCAGTTCATATCAAATTGCCTGCATTGTCCTCTACTATGGCCTGGTAAGGTTGCTCCCCCTCAGGAGGAGGTGACTAAAAACAGGCCAGTCAGTTCATGTCAGAGGCAGCCCCTCTCCTCATTACTATGTAACCCAATTGGACTCTGAACTGCCCTGGGCTACATCTGTGCAGGGGTTCTGGGTTGTCTCTATGAATAGTCCTTGGTTGGAGTATGAGTCTCTGGGAAGTTCCCTGTGTTCAAATTTTCTTGTTCTGTTGCTCTCCTTGTGGAGACCCTGTCCTCTCCTAGCTCTTGCTCTTTCCCAGTTCTTACATAAAATTCCATTCACTCTGCCCAACAGTTGCCCATCAGGCTTAGCTTCTGCTTTGATAGTCTGTAGGGCAGAGGCTTTCAGAGACCCTCTGTCGTAGGTTCCTAGGTTGTTTCCCGTTTTCTTCTTCTTCTGATGTCCATCCTCTTTGCCTTTCCGGATGAGGATTAGACATTTTAGTTAGGGTCCTCTATCTTGCTTAGTTTCTTTAGATGCACAGGTTTTAGTGTGTTTGTCCTATTTTGTATGTCTATATGAGTGAGTATATACCATGTGTGTCATTTTGCTTCTGGGACAACTCACTCAGGATGATCCTTTCCAGATCCACCATTTACCTGCAAATTTCATGATTTCCTTATTTTTCATTGCTGAGTAATATTCCATTGTGTAGATGTACCACATTTTCTGCATCCATTCTTCAGTTGAGGGGCATCTAGGTTGTTTCCAGCTTCTGGCTATTGCAAATAAAGCTGCTACAAACATGGTTGAGCAAATTTCCTTTTTGTATGCTTGAGCCTCTTTTGGATATATGTCTAGGAGTGGTATGGCTGGATCTTGGGGAAGCACTATTCCTAGTTGTCTGAGAAAATGCCAGATTGATTTCCAGAGTGGTTGTACCAGTTTACATTCCCACCAGCAGTGGAGAAGGGTTCCTCTTTCTCCACAACCTCTCCAGCATGTGTTGTCACTTGAGTTTTTGATCTGGGCCATTCTCATGGGTGTAAGGTGAAATCTCAGGGTTGTTTTGATTTGCATTTCCCTAATGGCTAGTGAGGTTGAGCATTTCTTTAAGTGCTTCTCTGCCATTCGGTATTCCTCTACAGAGAATTCTCTGTTTAGCTCTGTTCCCCATTTTTTAAGTGGATTACTTGGTTTGCTGCTTTTCAGCTTCTTTAGTTCTTTATATATACTTGATATGAGTCCTCTGTCAGATAAAGGGTTGGTGAAGATTCTTTCCCAATCTGTAGGAGGTAAGCTTTGTTTTGATGATGGTGTCCTTTGCTTTGCAGAAGCTTTTCATTTCATGAGGTCCCATTTATTGATTGTTGCTCTTAGAGCCTGTGCTGTTGGAGTTCTGTTCAGGAAGTTTTCCCCTGTACCAATGAGTTCTAGGGTGTTCCCCACTTTTTTTTTCAAACCGATTTAATGTGTCTGGTTTTATGTTGAGGTCTTTGATCCACTTGGACCTCAGTTTTGTGCAGGGTGATAAGTATGAATCTATTTTCATTTTTCTACATGTAGACATCCAGTTGGACCAGCACCATTTGTTGAAGATGCTATCTTTTTTTTCCATTGTATGATTTTGGCGTCTTTGTCAAATATCAGGTGTCCATAAGTGTGTGGGTTTATTTCTGGGTCTTCTGTTTGGTTCCATTGATCCACCATT
Source organism: Meriones psammophilus (assembly GCA_036365155.1). Classification (NCBI taxonomy): domain Eukaryota; kingdom Metazoa; phylum Chordata; class Mammalia; order Rodentia; family Muridae; genus Meriones; species Meriones psammophilus. Next base: position 5,001 of record JAEOAE010000785.1, read on the forward strand.
CTGTTTCTATGCCAGTACCATGCAGTTTTTTAAAACTGTTGCCCTATAGTACAACTTAATATCAGGGATGGAGATACCTCCAGAAGATCTTTTATTGTAGAGGATTGTTTTAGCATTTCTGGGTTTCTTGTTATTCCATATGAAGTTGAGAACTTTTCTTTCCAAGTCTGTAAAAAATTGTGTTGGTAATTTGTGAAAGACTCGATGGGTGTCTTCTGTCAGAGACCCCCTCCCAGGATCAATGAGACCAATTCGGATGCAAACAGCAAGAGGCTTTTATTTTGATACGGGTACCCCGGGCGACAAAGTCTCTCGGAGGACTTTGTGCGCCCCTGAGAAAGCTGGGCTTTTATAGGGTCTCAGAGCAAAAGCGCGGGTTCAAGCGAGAAGCATAGTTAGAGGGAGCTGATTGGTACATTTACATGAAACTGCAATTTGAGTCAGAGTTTGGCAGGGACACCATAATATCAGGAACTGGGTGGTTGGAAAGGACATGATGACTCTCAATCTTGGGACCGCCACCTGTTGTTTGTCTTAGGGCTCCTATCTCAGCTGGAACAGTCTCACAAACTTCTCATATGCGTGGTCAGCACAAATTGATTTTGGCTCAACTGGGGCATCCTGACATGAGATATCCCCAGCAGCTGGGTCTCTTCAGCTAGTTCCCTCTCTAGCCCACAGAGTTTTCTCAAAACAGTGGTAGCCTTCAGAGTTTCTCAAAACAGTGCTGTACAAAATCACATTAACTATTATCTGCTTCTAACTTGGGGTGGCGGGGTCTTTCATTTGATGGGCATTGCATTGAATCTGTAGATTGCTTTTGGTAAGATGGCCATTTTACTATGTTAATCCTACCAAGCCATGAGCATGGGAGATCTTTCCATCTTCTCATATCGTCTTCTAGTTCTTTCTTCAGAGATTTGAAATTTTTTTTTTCATACAAGTCTTTGACTTCCTTGGTTAGGGTTACTCAAGGTACCTTATGTCATTTGTGGCTATTGTGAAGGGTGTTGTTTCCTAATTTCTTTCTCAGCCCTTTTGTCTTTTGTATACAGGAGGGCTACTGATTTTGAGTTAATTTTGTATCCGGCCACTTTGCTGAAGGTGTTTATCAGCTGTAGGAGTTCCTGGTAGAGTTTTTGGGGTCACTCACGTATACTATCATATCATCTGCAAATAGTGATAATTTGACTTCTTCCTTTCCAATTTGTATCCCCTTGATCTCCTTCAACTGTCTTATTGCTCTAGCAAGGACTTGCAGAACTATGTTGAAGAGATATGGAAAGTGGGCAGCCTTGTCTTGTCCCTGATTTCAGTGGTATTGCTTTAAGTTTCTCTCCGTTCAGTTTGATGTTGGCTATAGGTTTGCTGTATATCGCCTTTACTATGTTTAGATATGTGCCTTGTATCCCTGATCTCTCAATACTTTAAACATGAATGGATGTTGGATTTTGTCAAAGGCCTTTTCAGCATCTAGGGAGATTATCATGTGGTTTTTTTCTTTCAGTTTGTTAATATGGTGGATCACATTGATGGATTTCCGTATATTGAACCATCCCTGCATACCTGGGATGAAGCCTACTTGGTCATGGTGGATGATATCTTTGATGTGTTCTTGTATTCGGTTTGTGAGTATTTTGTTGAGTATTTTTGCATCAATGTTCATAAGGAGATTGGCCTGAAATTCTCTTTCTTTGTTGAGTCTTTGTGAGGTTTAGGTACCAAGGTGACTGTGGCTTCATAGAATGAGTTTGGTAATGCTCCTTCTGTTTCTATTTTGTGGAATAGTTTGAAGAGAGTTGGTGTTAGCTCTTCTTTGAATGTTTGGTAGAATTCTGCGCTGAAACCATCAAGGTCCTGGGCTTTTTTTGGATGGGAGACTTTCGATGACTGCTTCTATTTCCTTTGGGGATATAGGACAATTTAATTGATTTTCCTGGTCCTGATTTAGCTTTGGTAAGTGGAATCGATCAAGAAAATTGTCCATTTCATTTAAATTTTCAAATTTTGTTCCTTATAGACTTTTGAAGTAAGTCCTAATGATTGCTTGGATTTCCTCAGTGTCTGTAGTTATGTCCCCCTTTTCATTTCTGATTTTGTTGATTTGGATGTTGTCTCGCTGCCTTTTAGTTAGCTTGGCTAAGGGTTTGTCTATCTTGTTGATTTTCTCAAAGAACCAGCTCTTGGTTTCATTGATTCTTTGAATTGTTTTATTTGTTTCTAATTGATTGATTTCAGCCCTGAGTTTGATTATTTCCAGCCGTCTGCTCCTTCTTGGTGTGTCTGCTTCTTCTTTTTCTAGGGTTTTTAAGTGAGCCATTAAGTTGCTTGAATGCGCTGTCTCAAATTTCTTCTTGAAGGCACTTAGTGCTATGAACTTTCCTCTTAGCACTGCTTTCATTGTGTCCCACAAGTTTGGGTATGTTGTGTCTTCATTTTCATTGAGTTCTAGGAAGATTTTAATTTCTTTCTTTATTTCTTCCCTGACCCACCTGTCTTTTAGTAGCAAGTTGTTCAGTTTCCATGTATGTGTAGGCTTTTTGCTATTTCTGTTGTTACTGAGGTCCAGCTTTATTCCATGGTGATCCGACAGGATACAAGGGATTATTTCAATCTTCCTGTATTTGTTGAGGCTTGCTTTGTGATCAACTATGTGGTCTATTTTGGAGAAGGTTCCATGAGGTGTTGAGAAGAAGGTAAATTCTTTTGTGTTTGGGTGTAGGGTTCTGTAAATATCTGTTAGGTCCATTTGGTTCATTACCTCTGTTAGAGATATTGTTTCTTTTTTTAATTTCTCTTTTGTTGACCTGTCCTTTGTTGAGAGTGGGGTGTTGAAGTCTCCTAATATTAGTGTGTGGGGATCTATATGTGGTTTAAGTTTTATCAATGTTTCTTTCACAAATGTGGGTGCCCTTGTATTTGGGGCATAGATGTTCAGGATTGTGATGTCTTCTTGGTGGAATTTTCCCTTGATGAGTATGAAGTGTCCTTCCCCATCTCTTTTGATTAATTTTGGTTGAAAGACTATTTTTATCAGATATTAGAATGGCTACTCCTGCTTGCTTCTTGGGTCCATTAGCTTGACAAGCCGTCTTTCATCCCTTACCCTCAGGTAATGTCTATCTTTGTGTCTTAGGTGTGTTTCTTGTATACAACAGATTGCTGGGTTTTGTTTACGCATCCATTCTGTTAGTCTGTGTCTTTTTATTGGAGAATTCAGTCCATTGATATTTGAGAGAGTAATGACCAGTGGCTGTTAAATCCTTTGACTTTGATGTTGGCTGTGGTCATACGGTTTGTGTGATTAGTTGCTTTTGTTTTACTGAAGTGGGGTTATTTATTTCCTGTGTTTTCTTGAATGTAGCTAGCTTTCTTGGGTTGTATTTTCCCTTCCAGTGTCTTCTGTAATGCTGGATTTGTTTGTAGGTATTGTTGAAATTTGGTTTTGTCATTGAATATCTTGTTTTCTCCGTCTATGAGGACTGAGAGTTTTGCAGGGTATAGTAGCCTGGGCTGACATCTGTGTTCTCTTAGGGTCTGCATGATATCTGTCCAGGCCCTTCTGGCTTTCATAGTCTCTGTTGAAAAGTCAGGTGTGATTCTAATGGGTTTGCCATTATATGTTACTTGGCCTTTTTCTCTTGCAGCTTTTAGTATTTTTTCTTTGTTCTGTATACTTACAGTTTTGATTATTATGTGGCGGGAGGATTTTCTTTTCTGGTCTAATTTATTGGGTGTTCTATAGGCCTCTTGTATTCTTATTGACCTCTCCTTTAAGTTGGGAAATTTTCTTCAATGATTTTGTTGAAAATATTTTCTGGGCCTTGGTGCAGGAATCTTCTTTTCCTCTATTCCTATTATTCTTAGGTTTTGTCTTTTTATGTTGTCTTGAATTTCTTGGGCCGGTCTGTGTCAGGAATTTTTAGATTTATCATTTTCTTTGACAGATACATCTATTTCTTCCATTGTATCTTCCACACCTGAGATTCTTTCTTCCATTTCTTGTAGCCTATTGGTTATGCTAACCTCTGTAGTTCCTGCTTTCTTCCCTAAGTTCTTTCTCTCCACAATTTCTTCCATTTGTGTTTTTTTTTTTTTAATTTTTCCAATTCTATCTTCAGGTCTTGAGCTATTTTGTTGGTTTCCTTCCCCTGTCTGACTGTATTTTCATGTTTTTCCATCAAATCCTTCAGCTGTTTGTTTGAACAATCCACTGTTTCTTTTATTTCATTCAGTGATTTAAGCATTTCTTCTCTAAAGGCCACATACTTTTTGGCTTCAGCTTCTTCTATTTCTTTTTATATTATATTTGTTTCCTCTGTTATCATGTCCTTGAGCATAGATGTTAGGTCGTCTCCTTGAATTTCATTTATGCTGGGGTGTCTAGGGTTATTTGCCCCTGGATAACTGGGTTCTGGAGATGCCATAATGCTCTGGCTTCTGTTGGTTGAACTTTTACGCTGTCCTCTACCCATTGGGCTATCTTAGTTGTTTGAATTTAGTTTCTGGTTGTTCCTGGACTCTTGTAGTGGAGAGAATCCCTTTGACAGGAAGATGTTTTTTCCTAAAGGAAGCCTTCCCAGCTTTTTGGGTATAGTCCCTGGATGTCCGCTGTTTTTCAGGAGTTGCTACAGCTCACCTCAGGCGTAGAGACCTGGGTGGTAACTGTGGTCCTGATTAGTCAAGAGGGCTCTCCTCTCACTGGGAGAAGTCCTGGGGGCAGCTGCCCTCCTTCTGGGTTTCTTGCAGTAAATTTAGTGATCAGCTGCGGTATTCTGTGGCGGGTGAGTACTGCTGTGGTATCTTGGAGCACTCAGTTCTGTCTGTTTGCAATCTGCAGTCTGCTAGACTTTTCCTAGGTGACCCCAGCAGCACGGTTTCTTCCTTCTCTGTGGGGTCCTCTCCGGACAGGGGTTCCCAGTCCCTGTTGTACTGGGGCGCACAGCTTGTCTGTACCGCTGTGCTGAGCGCAAAGCTCTCTGTGCCTGGCAGGAGCTCGGCTGTGATGGTGGCAGAGACTTTCCGGGGAGAGACTGGGTGACCTGCGATCAGACCTGCAACCCTGCTTCTCTGTGGGGTCCCCCCGTGACTGGGACTCCCAGTCTCAGGTACCCTTGTGCCCAAGGATCAGCCTGGGAAATTTCTCTGTGGGGTCCTCTCCGGAAAGGGGTTCCCAGTCCCTGTTGTACTGGGGCACACAGCTTGTCTGTACCGCTGAGCTGAGCAAAAAGCTCTCTGCGCGTGGCAGGAGCTCGGCTGTGATGGCGGCAGAGACTTTCCAGGGAGAGACTGGGTGACCTGCAATCAGACCCGCAACACTGTTACCCCGTGGGGTCCCCCCCGAGACTGGGAATCCCAGTCTCAGGTACCCTTGTGCCCACGGATCAGCCTGGGGAAGTGGCAGGGAACCGCCGCTTGCGGCTCCAGCCCGGAGACCCAAAGACCACGTTACCGGGATTTCTTCCGGGTTCTGGCTGTGCGGCGAGTGGATCAACCGATTCCCACACCGGGAGCCTCCCCTCACCTGGGAAACCACGATCAATGTAGTTTCAGGGCACGAGTTCAGTCTCCTGATCTCTGCCGGATAGTGCTGTCCTGCTGCTCAAGCACTATTTTCCCGGCACCACCATCTTGGCTCCAAAGCACTACTTTTCAACGGAATCACATGTGTGTCGCTCGCTCAATTAGGAATACAGGAAAACTGAAAAGAGTTACCTCGCACTGTACGGCACAGAAACAAGTTTCCATCGAAAGAACAGAAAAGCAAAGAACAACTTTGAAAATAATAATGCGTGCGTGTCGCCCATTCAATTATTATAACAGAAAAACTGAAAAGTGATATATCGAACTGTACAGCACAGGAACAAGTTTCCATAGAAAGAACAAGCATAAAGCACAACTTTGTAAACTAATTCACATACGTGTTGCTAGTTCATTTATTATAACAGGAAAACTGAAAAGTGATACATCACACTGTACAGCACAGAAACAAGTTTCCAAAAGAAGAACAGAAACACAAAGCAGTAATTTGTAAACTAATTCACATACGTGTCGACCATTCAATTATTATAACAAGAAAACTGAAAAGTGTTATCTACTTGCTATGCGGCACAGAAACAAGTTTCCAACAGAAGAACAGAAGCATAAAGCACTACTTTGTAAACTAAATCACATGTGTGTCGCTCGTTCAATTAGGAATACAGGAAAATTGAAAAGCAATACATTGAAATTTATGGCAAAGAAACATGTTTTCATCGAAAGAACAAGCATAAAGCACAACTTTGTAAACTAATTCACATACGTGTAGCCTGTTCAATTATTATAATAGTAATACTGAAAAGTGATATAACCTAACCTAACCTAAGGCCTAACCTAACCTAACCTTAACCTAAACCTAACCTAACTTGTTCCTAGCGGGATCAAGTTTCCAGCGAAAAGAACATAAGCATAAAGCACTACTTTGTAAACTAAATCACATGTGTGCGACTCGCTCAAATAGGAATACAGGAAAACTGAAAAGTGATATATCGAAATATGCGGCAAAAAAACAAGTTTTCATCGAGAGAACAAGCATAAAGCACAACTTTGTAAACTAATTCACATTCATGTAAGCCTGTTCAATTATTATAACAGGAAAACTGAAAAGTGATATAACCTAACACTAACCTAAGCCCTAACCCCTTGAGACCCTAACCCTAACCTAACACTAACCTAACCTAACCTAACCCTACCTAACCTAACCTAACCTAACCTAGCTAGCTAACTTGTTCCTAACAGGAACAAGTTTCCAACGAAAAAGAACATAAGCACAAAGCACTATTTTAAGCGGAATCACATGTGTGTGCGTTCCCTCAATTAGGAATACAGGAAAACTGAAAAGTATTATCTACACTGTACAGCACAGAAAAAGTTTTCATCGAAGAACAGAAACACAAAGGACAACTTTGTAAACTAATTCACATACGTGTTGGCCTTTCAATTATTGCAACAGGAAAACTGAAAAGTAATATATCGAACTGTACAGCACAGGAACAAGTTTCCATCGAAAGAACAGAAGCATAAAGCACAACTTTGTATACTAATTCACATACATATTGCCAGTTGAATTATTATAACAGGAAAACTGAAAAGTGATATATCACACTGTAGAGCACAGAAACAAGTTTCCAACAGAAGAATAGGCATAAAGCACTACTTTGTAAACTAAATCACATGTGTGTCACTCGCTCAATTAGGAATACAGGAATACTGAAGGTGATATCTCTCACTCTAAGGCACAGAAAAAGTTTCCATCGAAAGAACAGAAAAGCAAACCACAACTTTGTAAACTAATTCACATACATGTCGACTGTTCAATTATTATAACAGGAAAAGTGAAAAGTGATATAACCTAACCTAACCTAAAACTAAACCTAACCCTAACATGAACCTACTTTGACCCTATCTGTTACTCTACCTAACCCTTAACACTAACCATACCCTACTTGAACTTGTTCCTAATAGGAACAAGTTTCCAATGAAAAAAGAACATAAGCATAAAGCAATATATTGTAAACTAAATCACATGTGTGTCACTCGCTCAATTAGATATACAGGAAAACTGGAAAGTTATATATCGCACTGTACAACATAGGAATAAGTTTGAATGAAAAAACAGAAAAGCAAAGCACTACTTTTTAAAGGAATCACATGTGTGTCCCTTGTGCAATTAGGAATACAGAAAAACTGAAAAGTGTTATCTCGCACTGTAAGGCACAGAGACAAGTTTCCATCGAAAGAACAGAAAGACAAAGCACAACTTTGTAAACTAATTCACATCACGTGCCGCCCATTCAATTATTATAAGAGGAAAACTGAAAAGTGATCTATCGCACTCTACAGTACAGGAACAAGTATCGAGCAAAAGATCAAGCATAAAGCAATACTATGTAAATTAAATCACTTGTGTATTGCTCCCTCAATTAGGAATACAGGAAAACTGAAAAGTCATATATCACACTGTACAGCACAGAAACATGTTTCCAACAGAAGAACAGCAGCATAAAAGCACTACTTTGTAAACTAAATCACATTCTTGTCGCCTGTTCAATTATTATAACAGGAAAACTGAAAAGTGATATAACCTAACCTAACCCTAAGCCCTAACCTAACCTAACCTAACCCTTACCTAACCCTCACGTAACCTTAACACTAACACTGTGGCCCCTAACCTAACCTAACCCTACCTAACCTAACCTAACCTAAGCCTAACACTAACCTAAACATAACCTAACCTAACGTAACACTAACCTAAGCCCCCTAACCTAACCTAACCTAACCCTTACCTAACCCCTCACCGTAACCTTAACACTAACACCCCTAACCTAACCTAACCCTACCTAACCTAACCCTTACCTAAGCCTAACACTAACCTAAACTAACCCCCTAACCTAACCGTAACACTAACCTAAGCCCTAAGCCCCCTAACCTAACCTAACCTTAGCCCTACCTAACCTAACACTAATCTAACTTGTTCCTAACAGGAAAAATTTACCAACTAAAGAACATAAGCATAAAGCACTACTTTGTAAACTAAATCACATGTGTGCCACTCATTCAATTAGGAATACAGGAAAACTGAAAAGTGATATAATGCACTGTACAGCACAGGAACAAGTTTCAAATGAAGAAAGAAAAGAAAAGCACTACTTTTAAATGGAATCACATTTGTGTTGCTTGCTCAATTAATAATACAGGAAAACTGAAAAGTTTTATCTCGCACTATATGGCAGAGAAACAAGTTTCCATCGAAAGAACAGAAATGCAAAGTACAACTTTGTGAACTAATTCACATACGTGTCGCCAGTTCAATTATTATAACAGGAAAACTGAAAAGTGATATGTCACACTGTACAGCACAGAAACAAGTTTCCAACAGAAAAACATAAGCATAAAGCACTACTTTGTAAACTAAAGCACATGTGTGTAAACTTGCTCATTTAGGAATACAGGAAAACTGAAAAGCGATATATCGAAATGTACAGCGAAGAAACAAGTTTTCATCGAAAAAACAGAAACGCAAAGCACAACTTTGTAAACTAATTCACATTCGTGCCACCTGTTCGATTATTATAAGAGGAAAACTGAAAAGTGATATAACCTAACCTAACCTAAGCCCCTAACCTAACCTGACCCTAATCCTAAACCTTGCCCTAACTCTAACCTAACCTAACCCTACCTAACCTAACCCAGCCCTTACCTAACTTGTTTCCTAACAGGAACAAGTTTCCAACGAAAAAGAACATAAGCATAAAGCACTACTTTTATCACGGAATCACATGTGTGTCTTTGGCTCAATTAGGAATACAGGAAAACTGAAAAGTGTTATCTCGCATTATGCGGCACAGGAACAAGTTTTCATCGAAAGAACAGAAATGCAAAGCACAACTTTGTAAACTAATTCACATATGTGTCGCCCTTTCAATTATTATAACAGGAAAACTGAAAAGTGATATATCAGATTGTACACCACAGGAACAAGTTTCCATCGAAGAGGAGAAACACAAGGACAACTTTGTAAACTAATTCACATAGGTGTCGCCATTTCAATTATTATAACAGGAAAACTGAAAAGTGATATATCGAACTGTACAGCACAGGTACAAGTTTCCAGCGAAAGAACAAAAGCATAAAAGCACAACTTTGTATACTAATTCACATACGTGTTGCCAGTTGAATTATTATAATAGGAAAACTGAAAAGTGATATATCACACTGTACAGCACAGAAACAAGTTTCCAACAAAGAACAGGCATAAAGCACTACTTTGTAAACTAAATCACATGTGTGTCGCTCGCTCAATTAGGAATACAGGAAAACTGAAAAGCGATATATCGAAATGTAGAGTAAAGAATCAAGTTTTCATCGAAAGAACAGAAATGCAAAGCCCAACTTTGTAAACTAAATCACATTCATGTTGCCTGTTCAATTATTATAACAGGAAAACTGAAAAGTGATATAACCTAACCCTAACCTAAGCCCCTAACCTAAGCCTAACCCTACCTACCCTAACCTAACCCTAACCCTTACCTAACCCTACCTAACCTAACCTTAACCTAGCCTAAACCTAATGCTAACTTGTTCCTAATAGGAACAATTTTTCCAAGAAAGAACATAAACAGGAAGCAATACA
>JAEOAE010000447.1:0-41678 GCA_036365155.1 Meriones psammophilus
GTGGAGGTTGATGTGCTTCCTCTTTTAATACCAATATTTTTAACTGCATCAATTTTTTAAAGTTTAAAAAAGTGTCCATTTTTTAAAGTTCTTTATGTGCTTTAGATGTTAGTTCTGTAGTTTCCTTTGTCCTAATAAAGGTTTCCTTTGACAAACAGAAGCTTTTTGGTTTCATGTGGTCTTTTCCTGTTCCAATGAGGTCAAGGCTATGGTCCACCTCTTCTATCATGTTAAAGATGGAGTTGATTCATTTCTACTGGGTTCTGTACAAGACAATGAATATCGTATATTTTTTTGACTTTTACATACAACCATCCAATTTGACAAGCAAGATTTAAGATGCTGTCCTCTATTTTGTATGTAATTTTTGGCCTTTTTACACTTAAAAATTACATGTTCATAAGTGTATGAATTCATATGTAAAGCTTCAGTTTGACTCTGTTGATAAGTGTGTCAGTTTTTATGATAATGCCAAAGTGTTTTTAGTTCTATAACTCTGAAATATAATTTGAAAACAGGGATAGTGGTATCACCCTGTCTCAAAACCCAAAATATCATGTGTCAAGTTAAAACAAAATTAGCCAGTAAATACATATCTGTGCTTGAAACTTTTGAGATAGAATCCCACATCTAAATAATATTTTTATAATGCTAAATCCAACTGAAGGTCCTGAGCATTCTTAAAAATTGCTTTAATTCTGAACTTGAATATCATAGCTAACTGATAATTCTGAAATGTATGCAAAGACTAATAAACAAAAAAATGAAACAAGAGAAACCTACTTTAAAAGGTGATGACCACAAATGAAAAGGAAACATAGTCAGCCATATTTAATAGTATTTTATTATATAACTGCAAAAAGAAGAGATAACCATACAGAAGGAAATACTTAAACAGCACTAAAGTATTGGATTACAGCTTCCTATGAACATGTGCAGCTAAAGGAGATGACAGGCCTGACAGGGTAATTGAAGGTGCCAGGAGGGTAACTGTATATGAGGGAACTTTTGGCTACATCCAGGAAACTTACATGTCCACCCTCACAATCAAGGAACACACCAACCCAACCCACTGGTTTCTCTATATAATGATGAAATCCTGGGCAGGTGGTGAGGAGACTGTACTGATTACCCTGCTTCACACACATAAGGAGAAATACACACTCAGGTTCAGTCTGTTGGCAGCCATCTTTACATACTCCTACAGACCAATCCAATGGCTCTACTAAATTCAGCTCCCAGTAATATTTCCCAGAGGTGAAGCTCTGTGATCCCCAGGCAGCAATATAGTTTCCAGTAGATTCCAAAATTGTCTCCTGATGGTAAGGTCTAAAGCTGATTCTTCTAAAACATCAAATGGGGTCATCTCATCACAGGGTAAGATTGCATTTTCAAATGAAATGTACACTGTGGAAAGAGGCAACATTTTAATTAAAATTATCATTTTAAATTCTCAGGTCAGAGAGGTACCTGGAGATTGCTTGAATTATAAAAGAGACATCTAAGGCTAGATGGTTAAATGTGGCTCAAACACTTCAAAGTCAAGAAATTCCACAAGAAACAGAATGGGATCCTGATGAAAAAAAGAGGAGAGAGCTTCATCCTACTTCATTCAGGTGACTTTTAGTTACACCTGGCAAAAGAAAGATGTGTGCATTGCTTCCAGGTCTAGAGTGAAGGCTGTCCTCATGGGCCTCCATAAAAATGCATTTGTAAGAGAGGGGCAATGATAATTCTATCTTGATTTACATGTAAAAACTCATGTTTATAATCAAGGAAAGGCTACATATGCATTAAAAGTGGTTTGCTGGTTGTAACTGTCTGCCTTTATCCCCTGGCTTCTCTGATACTCTTTCCCTGTGAGGGTATAATTCACATTTAGATGTAACAGGGAATTTTAGACACTGTCTCATGTCCTGCAAATTTGTTTTATTTTTATTTGCTCATGATATACACCCTGTGTACATAGTTATTTTATGTTTATTTATTTAATTCTGTTTGATACAGTCTTGGTATATATTTTAGACTGGCTTGGAACTCACTTTATCGACCACACTAGCCTCAAACTCACCAGTAATCCTCATGTCTCAACATTGTATTGTTATGATTACAAGTATATAATGCTATATTTTGTGTATTTTTAAGCAAAGAAGTGCATTTACTTTATAAATTCAACTGCTAAAATGTTTAAGGAGAGACAATCAAATATCTTCATCACTGGGTATATTTAACATGAATTAGATTGTGTTCAATTAATTTATCTTTCCTTATGTCTCAAGGATCAAATGATACTATATTTCATCCTGGGTCACATATAACACTATATTCATGTTCATCCATTTTTTTAAATGACATGTGAATAAACATGATTAGAAATGAGACTTACATTGACATATCTTTCAATGGAGATTAAAAGAAAATCATGTGTGTTAAAGTTATCTCATTGTTGAGGGAACCTCTGGTCATTTCAGCACTGCTGACACTCACCTTCAAAGCACTTGGACTTCGAAATCAGTCCAGTGATGGGCAAGGCACTGAGCTCTGGTTTCATAGGCTGGGGCATGCACAGCTGCACTGACTCACTCCTGCAAGGAGAAAAAGACCTTGATCTGCCTGGTGCTAAAGACACCATCACAGTGATGAGGAGAAATGCTCACTCCAAGTTCAGACAGTGACTCAGGAGTTATCCTTTCCCATACAAGCCTGACAACTTGAGTGCAATACCTGGATCCCATGGTGGAAAGAAAGAACTGACTCCTGAAGGTTGTCCTCTGACCTCCACAAGTGTACAATGGCACACATGCATGCATGCACACACATAAGTAAAACAAATTAAATTAGTACAAGTAAACAGTTGACTGAAAATATTTCATACAGAGGCCCTCTGTGGTAGGTTTCTAGGTTGTTTCCTGTTTTCTTCTTCTTCTGATGTCCATCCTCTTTGCCTTTCCGGATGGGGATTGGACATTTTAGTTAGGTCCTCTCTTGTTTAGTTTCTTTAGATGCACAGGTTTTAGTGGGTTTGTCCCATGTTGTATGTCTATATGAGTGAGTATATACCATGTGTGTCTTTTTGCTTCTGGGACAACTCACTCAGGATGATCCTTTCCAGATCCCACCATTTCCTGCAAATTTCATAATTTCCTTATTTTTCATTGCTGAGTAATATTCCATTGTGTAGATGTACCACAATTTCTGCATCCATTCTTCAGTTGAGGGGCATCTGGGTTGTTTCCAGCTTCTGGCTATTACAAATAATGTCGGACGGGTCTGATGCTCTTTGGGTGGATGACACCTAAATGAACATCAGTACAAAGTCCCAATTTATTTCTAATATCAGAGATCAGACCTCTACTCTTGCCTGATGCGTCTAAAAACAAAAAAGGGGGAACTGTAGAGAGCTGCAGAATGCTATGCCTTAAAGATGGAGCTGGTTTCGCCTTCCACCTTCCCGATGGTGAGTGCTCTCTGTCACGAACAATTCCACATTAATACAAGCATTTTCTGATAAAATTCTGACCCCAAGATCAGGAGACAGGGTAGTTTCCTCCTAAATACTTTTTGGAGCACTTTCTGCTACTAATTTGTTTGTCTATGTGTCCTGTTATTTCTTCTACTATCAGAAAATGCTGCTGATGGACCTCGAGGTTTATGGTTTTAAAAGTAGATATTTTATCACCAAGCCCTCTTACATACACTGCTTGACTATTATGTACTAAGTAAAGGCACTTTCTGGTAAAAGAGAACAGATGTCATATACATGAAACCAATCTCAAACTTCATACACAAGCAATTGAGTATTCCTATCAAAAGTATATTTTTAGTTTGCTAAGGTAACTTGGTCGATTTTATAGCCTAGTTCAAGGATCCTGGCTTGCACTGATGACTATACTCACCTTCTGAACATGTCTTCCAAGTCCTGAAAACACAACAAGAAGAGATTAGATTTCTGAAGAAATGACATACAACGTTTGTATATGAAATTCATACAAATGTTAGTTATAATCACACTTATTGACCTTTAAAATTTATTTTGATGTCTTAAGAGAATACCAACCAAGCAAATGAGCAAAAGAGAATTCTTGATGAAACCAGATTATGAGAGCAATAATTAAGAAGAACATGCATACATAGTGAATGTACATTGCTTTATACCCACAGTAGTCTACATATGGGACTTTCTTTGAGCCTGATAACAATGCACAGGAATGCTTTTACTAAGACTACTTTAAAACTATGCCCTCAACCTGAATGACACTTCATGCCTATAATTCCAGAATTTTGTGTTTTGAGACCTCAGGATTACTTTGAGTTTCAGGCCATCATTCACTGCCAAAGAAGTCCATACATCGAAGCTTCATCTTCAAAAGAACACACAAAATTACATTTTGTAAAGAGAAGACATTAACTATAAATTTCTTTAAAACTGTACATAATTTTCAAGTAGAGGCAAAAAAGAATGAATGTTCGGTAACAGGAATAACTGAATTTGAGATTTCAGGGAAGCAAGCTACAAAAGCAAAAAATAACGATTTATTCAATGGGGAATCCACTGACACAGTTTCAAAAGTTTGCTCTTTTAAGGTTATGACAGAACATAGTGTCTCCAGATTATCCCTAATATCCACTGACAATAAGTGCAGGGAATGTAGAGAACTACCTTAGATGTAATAGTCACAGTGTGGGCCTCAGATAACAAAGCCCTTCCATGCACTCCTCCATGCTCACCTGGAGCAGCACCACATATGGCTGCTGGGACATTGTCATCAGCTCCCGATACATTTCTATTAGTTGATTCCTTTTTCGAACCATCAAGGCTTTGCTTTCCCAGAGTTTCTTTAAAAGAGCTTGGCCTTCATTTTTCATACACTCTATATGTTGCTTTTCTTCTTCATAGAGGACTGGATGTACTTTCCTATACTCCGTCCTGATCATTTCTTTCAGAAGAGTCACATAGTCCTAAAGGAAAAGGGACATGCTAGGTCACATTTACAGAGTATTTTATCCTATCCACTGACTCCTTCTATGTTTAAAGTCGATGAGTAGTATCCTGTCAGTGTGCTGCACACACTGTTTTTCTGTCCCCATTTTTCAGAAATGTGAATTATTTTCTGTTATTCATTTATTTTTTGTTAATAGCACAAACCAACCCAATATTTTCTCCAAGCATTTTCATCAATTTAAGGAGATCTGAGCCTCCTGAAGAAAAGGTATTCATTGTTAATTCACACGTTCACTCAAAGAAGAAACTCTGCAGATGTTATTTAATCATCATGGGGCAGTCATAAGGTCAAAGGCACTGTGCTGAACCATCAGCAGATCACTTATTAAATGTTTCTGCCATAGCCTGGCCATGCTCTCTGAGTCCAGCATTGTATATGACAATCAGAATTAGAGCCCTACAGAAAAGTTTCTCCTAGTATCAACACCCATGCTTTATTCTCAACTTGTGAATGAGCAGGTTTGCAAGAGAGTTCGTTGCCTAAAGATGATTTTCAGCATCAGTCAATACCCACCGACCACTGTGTTGTCATTCTGTCCTCTGCTTCTAGATTCTCTTGATTTTCTTGGATCTTCTCCCATAAAGAAGCCATTTGCTTTAGAAGTTTCTCCTGTAAACAAGAATAAACACATTCATATTCCTGATGGACAGACAATAGAAATGAATACTTACTTCAGGGAAAGTTGAAAAATCACCATGTTCTTACTTTCTGACTTTGATAACTATGAGTTCTAGATTTCAGACTATAGAAATACAAAATGCAAAATAACTCTTTACTCAGTAACATGATTAGTAAGCCTGACTGAAGTCTGGGTAATTTGGATCTGACTGGGATTTCCAAATACTTCTCTCCAGCTAATTCCAATGTACTTTTAGTAATTTATCTCCAGTGACATACAACTTTTAAAAATGTGAACTTACTATGTTACTTCTCACTGACATCAGCAAAATATATTTCAAAACTAGAAATTATTTTACAGTAATGGATTTCCCAAGGGATGCTTCCATTTAATAGTCACCCTTTCTCCATTAGCTGTTTTTAAAATGCCATCATTCAGAATGCAATGGTTTCCTTGTAATCTGAACATAGATCTTCCTGTGCTCTGCTAAGCTCCTTCTCTCCACTTTTCCATTTCTCCCAGAAATATCACTTACCATTTGCCCTTCAGCAGCTGCTTCAATGGGACAGTGTCTGTGACCCTTGTGCTCCTGGGAGTCAGAGCACAATTGACAGAGGAAGACCCTGTTCTCCTCACAGAAGATCCTCTTTGCCTCCTTGTGGGTCACACACTTGTGCTCCTCAGAGCTCAGGTATTTCATGAGGATGTCCTGTCTGGCAATGGACACGAGCTTCTTCAGAACAACATTGGTTCTAAAGTCCTTCTGCTGGGATGGATGCCTACACATGGGGCAGTGGACAGGAATTTGCAGGTCTTCCCCGGAAAGGCAGAGGCAGGCCCGACAGAAGCTGTGGCCACAGCTTATGGTGATTGGGTCTGTAAGGCAGCCCAAGCACATAGGTCAGGTAAGCGATTCCTACAAGGCCTGTGAGATGTCTGACTCCATTTTCCTGTGGAAAGAAGTGGAATTGCTATTATTGGACCCCAGAGCAACACGAGACTGCACAAAATCGGAGTCGAGTTGTGATTCAATTCTGTCTATGGCAAAACAGCCTTCATTTTTTGTATGACCAAGAAGAAAACTAAGCAAAGGGTTGTGGGTCCTGCCCTTTCCTGTTGTAGTTTTTCCTGATGGAAACACAGAATGAACTCATGATCTTTGTGTCTTCCCATCTGCATTTCTTCTAGAGGCTTCAGCTTAAATTGGTACCTTAGTTCAAGGCCAAAGGCATCTTCGATGTGGTAGAAAAAATACACTGTAAGGTGATCAAAGTCCTTCAACTCCATAGGCTGGTCTATGTTAGTAAAACACCTCCTTCTTGTCTATCCAATAAAATACACCCTACTTCACACCTTCTCCAGTAAATGCTTTTGCTTGATATGTGACTTTAAGTTTCAACTGCTCCACCTTTTGATACATTCTAAACAGTAATAGTTATTTCTCTTAATTCTGCTACAAAATACTAACAAGAATAATAGTTTATGTTGGCTCATAACTCAAGGGTATTGGCCATCTGCTGTGAAAAATAATGTTGGCAGAAGTTCAAAGCATCTGTTCTCATAGCATCTGATATAAGGAAGCAGGAAGGAAGGAATGTTTGCTGCTCTGCTCCTCTTTCCTTTTCCTTCAGTTTGGGACCCCAATCCATGGAATGGTGCAATGATCTCAGTAGAATTTATGGTGAATCTCCCCACCTGACATAAATCTAACCCAATAATCAGTAATGGACTTGTGCAGTCATTTTCATATCAATCCTAAATAACATCAATTGAATACTAGGAAAATTCTCCATGTGACCTGTTTGATTCCCAAAGACACAACTCCTGCCTTGAATTGATGGGAGGAAATCTTGAGGCATAAATGAGGATCACATGACTATTTGAGACTTACCTATTCAACAAACAAGTGCTCATTTTTCATCTCTCTTAAATTTTACACAAAGAAATAATCTTGCTTGGATTAATTCCAATTGTTTATCTTTTTAATGATTTATTTATTTACTTATTTCTTTTTTTGTTTGTTTATACAGTATTCTGCTTGCATGTATGCCTGAATGCTAGAAGAGGGCACCAGATATCTTTATAGATGGTTGTGAGCTACCATGTGGTTGCTGGGAATTGAATTCAGAACCACTGGAAAAACAGCCAGTGGTCTTAACTTCTCAGCCATCTCTGCAAGCCTGATTAATGCAAATTTTGTGAAAATAACTTAAGTTTCTGTGATTTGACACAGATGGAGTCAAATGCCTTTAGAGGTGGTCCAGAGTAACTCAAAATCCAGGACTAACATTCATTGTCAATGATTAGTTTACCAAAGAGATTGTGGCTTTCTGTTGCCTTCCTTAACTTCTCTGATGGTCATGTTTTCCACAAAGGTAATTTAGTCTATATTAGACACCTCACCCGATAATGCTTTGGAAGTACACAGAGATAATTAAAATCAAACAGAGAAATTGAAGATTGCATTATACTTTAACCTGAATGTACTATTATAAATGGAATGGTGTGATTGGTGCTGTCTTTAATTGAATGTAGCCTTCCAACCCAATACAAAACTGTCAGGAATAATCAATCTCCAACATGGTAGACTATCAAGCCGCTCTTAAGATTCAATGCAATTCACATCCAAATCCCAACACAATTCTTTACAGACCTTGACAAACAATTCACAACTTCATATAGAAAAAAAAAAGGATATCTAAAATAATCCTGCATAATAAGAGAACTTCTGGATCTATCACCATCCCTCATTTTAAGCTGTGCTACAGATCAACAGTCATAAAAATCATATGGTATTGGCATAAAAACAGACAAGTTGATCAATGGAATCTAATCAAAGACCCAGAAATAAACTGCACACCTACAGACACCCAAGTGTGTACAAAGAACTCAAACCCATACAATGGGGAAAAGAAAACAATTCAACAAATTGTGCTGGTCTAACTGCATCCCTGCATGCACAAGAATGTGAAAACATTCATATTTATGACCCTGCACAATACTCAAGTCCAGGTTGATCTAAAAACTCAATATAAAACCAGATACACTAAATCTAACAGAAGATAAGTGGGAAATAGCCTTGCACTGATTAGAACAGGAGACCACATCCTGAACAGAACAGAATATTACAGGGGCTAAGATCAACAATGCATAAATGGGGCCTCATGAAAATAGTAAGAGCTGGAGAGGACAGGAACTCCACAATGAGAGCAATAGAACAAAAAAAATTGAACACAGGGAACTTCCCAGAGACTCATACTACAACCAAGGACTATTCATGGAGATAACCTAGAACCCCTGCACAGATGTAGCCCATGGCAGTTCAGTGTCCAAGTGGGTTACATAGTACTGGGAAGACAGACTGCCTCTGACCAAATCTGATTGGCCTGCTCTTTGATCACCTCCACCTGAGGTGGGAACAGCCTTACCAGGCCACAGAAGATGACAATGCAGCCACTTCTGATGAGATATGATAGACTAAGATCAGAAGGAAGGAGAGGAGGACCTCCCCTATCAGTGGACTTGGGGAGTGGCATGCATGCAGAAAGGGGAGGGAGGGTGGAATAGGGAGGGGAGGAGGGCGGGGCTTATGGGTGATACAAAATGAATAAAGTGTAATTAATAAAAAAAATTTAAAAAGTTAAAAAAATAAATGAACTAAGTTTAAATTTCATTAACAAAAAAGAAAAAAAAAAGAAAGGAAAAGAAAAAGAAAATTGGAAAAGCTCTCCAAGGCAAAGGACACTGTCAATAGGACAAATTAACAGACTTCAGAGTGGGAAAAGATCTTTACCAACCTTTCATCTGACAGAGGACTAATATCCAAAATATATGAAGAACAAGAAATTAAACACCAAAAAACCAAAATAACCCAATTAAAAATGGGTTACAGCACTAAAGAGAGATATCTCAACAAAGCAATATTTAATGGTAGAGAAGCAATTAAAGAAATGTTCTATGTTTTTAGCCATCAGGGAATTGCAAATCAAAACAACTCTGAGATTCCATGTAACACCTGTCAGAAAAATCAAGTCACAGCACATGCTGGTGAGGATGTGGAGAAAGGGGAGCACTCCTCCATTGCTGGCGGGAATGCAAAGTTTTATGACTATAGAAATCAATCTGGATGTTTCTCAGAAAACTGGGAATAGATCTTCCTCAAGACCCAGCTATACCACTGCTGGGCATATACACAAAACATGCTCGACCATACGACAAGGAGACTTGCTAAAATATGTTCATAGCATGTTTATTCATAATTGCCAACAAATGGAAACAACATACTGTACTTGTATGCTGTTCCTAAATAACTCTAAGTTCTGGTATGTTTTCAAACAATTGAGAGCATTTAATTGTTATATATTATTGTATATCCATTATTTATAGGTGATAGTATACATACAAAATAGAAGATTCTTAAAATATTTTAGAACATAGATGATGTGAAAAATTGAAAGGTATCTTGTGACTATCTCTCAGTATAACACATCAGGTCAAATAAAGTGTAGAGAATGATAAATGTAAAATTATTCATAACTTTAACCCACATTATATCAGATAACTAAATGGGGACAGAGTCATTTTTTTGTTAAATAGCAAAATATCTCTTCTAAGCAGAAACTTTAGTTTCACAATTAATTGAAAATAAGAAAACATCATGGATTTTTCTCTTGTAAATTATTCACTCACCCAGTGAATTTTCTCTAATCTCAGCAATGTTTGGTAGAGATGCAGTAATCTTCGAATGAATTTTGTCTGGCCTCAGCAGTGTTTGGTAGAGAGGCCGCAATGTTAGCTCAGCTCTGGGGTCAGATCGTCAATGTCTGGAGGTGATAGATCTAGCAGGGTATGGAGCCAGAAGGTTTGGAAACACACTCTGTCAAGTCTGGAGAAGAATGAACCTGGTTAGGCCCTGGAATCTCCTTTTATGGAGGCTCTGAAGACCACGCCCACTTCTTCCCTTGGTTGCTTTTATTAATGCTTCCAATAGGTGAGCTCCAGTAGATTGAATCAACCCTCTTTGCAGTCTCCACAAGCAGATCTCCACAAAGTTTCCTGAGTTACTGTTTAGCTGGGTGGAAGCTCAAACCTTTAATCCCAGAGTTCTAGGAAATGTACTATTGAAGCAGGAAGATTTTTTTAGTTCAAAATATACATATACAGTATAAATAGAGTAAAATATTGCTTTTCAAAAAGTAATTTTACAAATTTTGCTGTACCTAAATATTTCACAGTGTGCTTACATTTTCTTTGATCATGCAACAGATGACGATGTCATCAGCTTCTGATTCTAGCAAATACCAAAGATTTCTTTCTCCAGACATCTTCATTCCCTACTCACTCAACTTTATTTTCTAAAAAAAGAAAGTCATAAATATTATTCTGTTTACTATTGACTCTGTAGAGTGACATTGGAGTTCAATGATTCCTAGTTCCCCTAGCTGTCTAGAGTTCATGTTGACCAGACAGAGAATTCTGTATCAATGCTATAGATGTGCAATAGATAAGAACTGTCCACATCTCAGTCAGGTACTTTTGCCCATGGATGCTGAGTTTGTATTTTTTGTGTTTTTAGCTGAAATAAAATTGCATCACTTCCCCCTTCTTTTCCCTTCTTACAGATCCTTTAAATCATCAGCCACAGAAGGTTTGGCTAGGGTTTTAGGTGGATCCTCACACTTGGAAAGATCTGGGTTTGGGAGGGGCTTTCTACTTCAAACAATTCAATCATGAAAAATCCCTCAAAGGAAAAATTCCAGCTGGGCTGGTGTGGTGGAAAATGCTTATAATCCTAGCACTCAGGGAGGCAGAGGCAGGTGGATCTCTGTGAGTTCAATGACAGCCTGGTGTCCAAAGTGAGTCCAGGCCAAGATTACATAGAAACACCTTGTCTGAAAAAAAGAAACGAAAAGAAAGAAAGGAAGAAAGAAAGAAATAGAGAGAGAGAAAGAGAAAGAAAGAAAGAAAGAAAGAGAGAAAGAAAGAAAGAGAAAGATAGGGTCCAGCCTTGTGGGTTTTAGTTAACTCCAGATGCAGTCAAATTGATAACAAGAATAGTCATCACAAGGGCTGACCACTTTGTGTAGGTGATCAGTTAGGGAGCTCATCCCTGATAGATGCTAATTCTTCGTCTATGGGTGGGACTTGTTCAAAAATTTCCACTACCACATCAATATGTCCATTGTTCTGGTCTTGTTTATGCAGCCATTTCTAGAAGTGACACTTTCACAGCAGACTTCCTGGTATTCTGGCTCTTCCTATCTTCCTCACTCTCTTCCACAATGTTTCTGGAGCCAATAATGCAAGGGCTAGGATCTAGCTGTATCTGTTTGTGTGGGATCCCCACGATCTGTTGGTTTTTGCAGTCTATCCAGGTGTGGTATTCCTTGAGTGTCTGCCTCTGTGGCTCATTGCTTCTTTTCTATGTTATCTGTAAATAAGCTTCACTAGGATATTTAAAACTGGATTTTCAATCTAATATTTTGTTTACTTTGACAGTAAACCAAATCAATGATAAGTGAATGTCTCTGCAAGTATGAGATCAAGGAAGCACAGGAGGACTAGCAGGAAAAGAGCATTTATGATTTCTTATATGTCATGGCAGTTTTCCACATTGAGCTGTGTTTAGTATTTGGAAAGCACAAAGGACCATAATGAGTGTGTTAAGATGTAATCCAAGTTCATTGCAAATTTACTTGTAATGGGCATCCTATGAGGGTCCACCAAAAGGTGGTGAAAATTCTGTGCTTCATTGTTTCTCTGGACTCCCAAAAGCACATGGACTTCTCCTTTCTCATCCAGGTCAAGTGAAGAGGAAGAATGCAAGAAAGACCAAGAAGGTGCTGGAGCTGGTGATGATGAGGATGAGGATACTGCCAACACCCAGACCAGTGTCGACATAGTAGCATAAGCTACAGGGTGGGGGATACGCTTTCTCCGGAATTTCGCCCCCTGGAAGGTCCCTGGTAGACTCATGCCACTTGGAAGAGACATATTCTGAAATTTCTACGTTTTTTTCAGTTGTGGCTCTGGGGCTGGAATAATGAATTCTTTGATCTTTCTCTGTGACTCCTGAAATAGCACAACTAATTTTATAAAGAAATTTATTATTAGTAGATTGTTAAAGGCTTTAATAAAAATCATAAGTTTAAGAAAAGTAATGAATTAGATTTAGTATTAATAGGCATTAAGAATAGTGAAAAAATAATAGGCTCTTTCTTAAGAAATAATAGCATGAGAGGTGCAGCTGGTGGGAGTTTCCCCTCCCTTCAGTGCCTTGTTCCTAGGGAAGATGATAAATCTTAAGCAGGACATATGGGAGGATGTTTAACAAAGGTGTAGTTAGATTTTGATATAGAGAGGGACTTTGGCCAGCATCTGACTTAGCTCTTGACTTTCTTCACTAGTCAGTGATAATGAAACCATAGTTTGAGGTTTTTGTTTCTTGTTTGCATTGATCAGAAAGTTTCTAGGCAAAGATTTCTTGTGGGCACTGCCCTATGTTAAAACATAAACTTTGTATCCTTGGTAAAAGTCTGGATGTTCTGGAAAGCATGCCAATTTTAAGGTGCTTCCTTGTGAGATCACTATAAAAATACTAGCTTGACATCAGTAAAATTGCAGCAGAGTCAAAACCATCAAGGTGTCTCTGTCTGTCAATTCATCGCCAAAACCATGTCTTCCTGTCCAAAGCCTTGTTCTCCCATGGACGCCCGGAGCCCAACTGGGCCGGTCCATGGCAAATACCTTCCTGGACTTGAGGACTGCATATAGGTTTCCAATTAACTAATAAAACAGAATTGATACTTGAAAAAAAATCTTCCTGTAATATGCCTTCGGGGTTGCTCTTTGAGAAGTGTTTTGCTCTAGGCAGTCTCTTGCAAAAGTACAAGCTTGTAAAAATTTGATGAAAATTTTCAACTCTGTGTTCAATTTTTGTTATTTTAATGTTCTTACAAATTATTTTAGAGTGGAAGGTCTAATGTACAAAAAAAAAAAAAAAAAAAAAAAAAACAAACAAAAACAAACAAAAAAAAAAAAAACAAAGGAGGAAAGCATGACCATCAGATTGTATTTACAAACTCTTTGCTTAACAGTGACAATTAGTATGAGTATTTGTATTTGAGGGACACAGAACCACGAGCTAAAGCCAATTAAGTCCAACTTTGTCAAACACTGAAAGTTTAAGTTGTCTGGATGAAAGTAGCATCAAACAAAGCAAAATGAATTTTAGTGTAGATATTTAAAGAGATTTGAGATGGGCACCTGTTGGTTGGATAGCCAAGTCTTGCACAATCATGGGAGTTTTCCTTATGGCTCAAGGTTTCCTCCCATAATACAGGAGGGTTCCCCTACTGTTCATGCTGATGGAATTTAGATAGAAACCTTTGTACAAGTCTGTGAAGAATTAGTGCCATTTGATTCACTTCAGTTGGAAAGAGCCACCCTAAATGGTTATAAGATCCATTTGTCCCTTCTGTGGGTTGGAGCCTCAAAATGAAGAAAAGGGGGAAGAGGAGCTGAGCAGGAAGCTTTCCTAGAATTCCTGCTTCCCAATGCTTTTTGGATGCATTGAAAACAGCTGCCTTGCTGTTTTACCATTGCTTTTCACCATGATGGACAATATCCTTGAATTATGAGCCCACATGAGTTCTTATTCTTGTAAACTTAATCAGGAAAAAAAGAAAGTAACTAATATGGTCTTTAAGTGTCAAGAGGGTGAGGAATGCTAATATTGAACATGGCTGTTCTGGTAAGAGATGAGATCCAAAGATCATCTAGGTCTCTGTGATCCAGCTGGAATACACACACTCTTTTAATTCAGGAGACAGTGACAAGCAGATCAGAGTTCAAGGCCAGCCTGGTGCAGAACCAGTTTCAGGTAAAGAAAAGCTTAGATCCAGGTGTGTGGATACAACCCTTTAATCCCAAACAATGAAGGTAAATTTAGGTTGAAGAAGGAAGCACCCATGTTTGAAAGTGATGTCCAGTTGAGTGGCAGAAAAGGTGACAAATCACTGAAGATTTGACAGAATAGGATACTCCCAGTCTCATGTGAAGAGAGAGGAAAGGGGGGCAACTTAGGGGGCAATACAAAGTGATAAAGGCAGTTTTACTGGGACAGTAATAGAGAGACTGTGGAGAGAGAAGTCAGGTGAAGCCTCAGGATCCAGAGAGTAAAGTGGAGCCAGGAAATTAGAGCAGATTGCTGGAGTTAGTTGGAGGCTAAGCTGAGCAATTCAGAGGCCTAGAGAAAAGCCAGTCTGAAAAAGTTAGCTGGAAGAGGAGTTTAAGTTAAAATATCAGAGCTGAAACAGTCAGCCCAAAGCTCAGTAAGAACAAGAATGGGCAATCATATTAAGCAGTAAGTCTCAGAGGCTGAAGAAATCCTAGGCCTAGGTTAGAAACTATGGAGGCTAGAAGCTTCCAGAACTAGGCCTAGGTTAGCAGAAGAGGCAGTATGCCTCCCAGACAATTAACTGAACCAGGCAAATAAAACATACTTTTACAAGAAGTGAAACACTGAGATCTGCATTATTAGGATGCTAAAATCAAATATTAAAGCAAAACACTTAATAGGGAAGGCGTGAAGTAAGGGTGCATTTTATTGGAGACAACCAAAGAAGGAGGTGACTTACTGCAGTAAAAAATATAAAAGCGTCAGAGGTTTGAAATGAAGGTGTTTTAACTTGGCGAAATACAGTATTCTCTTTCTTTCTTCCTTTCTATTATTTGAGTTTATTTACTTTACATCTTAAGAGTGTGTCCTCCCTTCTCAACCCACATTATCTTTCCCCTCCTGACCCCCTCCTCTCTCTCTTTTCCCCCAGAAATGGGAGCTCCCTCCCTTACAGACTCGGCCCACAGGTCAGTCAAACAAGACTCTAAGAGAGGGGGTGAGAATGGGATTGGAGAAGAGATGTGAAGAATGGACACAAGACAGAATTCTAATCAAGTCTCCATTTATCTATCGTTCTTTAGGTTACAGCTTATAAAGAGTAAGAATGGACAATTCAGGGGAAGGAACTAGTTTCAGTGAAAATCACAGAGCAGGATATTCTCCAGGAAATTCTAAAAGCAGGAGAAAAGTTCTCATGCAGATACCTACCAAATGTAAATGCTTGAGCACACATCTAAAGAGCAAAGAATACCTATGGTCCAGAGGTGGAAAAATCACCATGTCATACTAAGCACACTGTGCTTTATGGATTCCAATCAGGCTAGAATCAAGCAGCCATTTTATAGCTACACACAGTTCCCCTTTTTTTATTTTTTCAATGCTGTGATCCCAAGGGAACTGTGCCTGTCTTAGGTTGGAATCCTGGATCTTTCACCCTTGCTTGCTGGTCACTGTATATATCAGTGGCTATTGGCCAAACTCCTGTCTTAGGATGCGAGGGTGATGAAGAAGACCACTGTGGATTCTCTTAGCTGTCACTGGTGAACCGGTTTAGCTCACTGGGATAGTTAGTATTTTGTAAGGGAGGTCTCAAAGGGACCGGCATCCACCATTTTCAGCCTGTGGTAATGGACCTGTATGGGTTTTGCCTTGATGGCATCAATCTGCTGCTTAAGGAAAGCCATGAGGTTATTAAACAGTATTGGACCGAAGGAAATCAAAAGAAACAAGCCTATCAGGGTCCTAAAATGGAGGGAAAGAGGGTACTAAGCCAAGGAGAATTTCTAAACCAAGTCTGAAACCACCCCTGCTCTTGTTCCCTCAGATGTTTTCTTTGCTCCAAGCCTTTCCTGACCTTTTTTATGGAATCCTTTACTACTCCTGAATGATCTACATAGAAACAGCATTAATCTTTTAGGGCAGCACAGAGCCCTTCTTGCTGAGCAAATAAGAGGTCTAGTCCTCTTCTGTTTTGTAACACTACTTTTGAAAGAGGTTAAAGATTTTTGTAAGTGGGAGATAGCAGTTTCCATTCTTTTAATATCTTGGTCAATTGGCAATCTCAGCTGATCATAATATCTATCCTACAAAACTAAAGAAGAAAGTTCTGTTCCAGCTCCAGCTAGGTCCAAGTCCAAGAAAACAACCACTGCAACTGCAGTAACTGGTTCTCTTTTAGGGCGTAGCAAAGCTTGATCCTGCTTTGGGTCCCAAAGATGAGAAAACTGATCAGAGGAATAATATGTTAATCTTGGCACTAATTGTACCAAAACACAGTAAGAATCATAAAACAAATGTGCAGAAAAACAGGGGTTGAGGCCATCAGAATAAGCCCACCCTAATGGCTAGTGAGGTTGAGCATTTCTTTAAGTGCTTCTCTGCCATTCGGTATTCCTCTACAGAGAATCTGTTTAGCTCTGTTCCCCATTTTTTAAGTGGATTACTTGGTTTGCTGCTTTTCAGCTTCTTTAGTTCTTTATATATACTGGATATGAGTCCTCTGTCAGATAAAGGGTTGGTGAAGATTCTTTCCCAATCTGTAGGTGGTCGCTTTTGTTTTGATGACAGTGTCCTTTGCTTTACAGAAGCTTTTCAGTTTTGAGGTCCCATTTATTGACATGTTGTTTTCCCCTGTACCAATGAGGCAGATTTAATGTGTCTGGTTTTATGTTGAGGTCTTTGATCCACTTGGACTTCAGTTTTGTGCAGGGTGACAAGTATTCTATTTTCATTTTTCTACATGTAGACATCCGGTTAGACCAGCACCATTTGTTGAAGATGCTATCTTTTTTCCATTGTATGGTTTTGGCGTCTTTGTCAAAGATCAGGTGTCCATAAGTGTGTGGGTTTATTTCTGGGTCCTCTGTTTGGTTCCATTGATCCACCATTCTGTTTCTATGCCAGTACCATGCAGTTTTTAAAACTGTTGCTCTATAGTACAACTTAAGGTCAGGGATGGAATACCTCCGGAAGATCTTTTATTGTAGAAATTTTTAGCAATTCTTGGTTTCTTGTTATTCCATATGAAGTTGAGAATTTTTCTTTCCACGTCTGTAAAGAATTGTGTTGGTAATTTGATGGGCATTGCATTGAATCTTAGATTGCTTTTGGTAAGATGGCCATTTTTACTATGTTAATCTTGCCAAGCCATGAGCATGGGATCTGGAAAGGATCATCCTGAGTGAGTTGTCCCAGATGCAAAAAACACACATGGTATAAACTCAATATAGACATACAACAGAGGACAAACCCACTAAAACCTGTGCATCTAAAGAAACTAAGGAAGAGAGAGGACCCTAACTAAAATGTCCAATCCCCATCCGAAAGGCAAAGAGGATGGACATCAGAAGAAGAAGAAAACAGGAAACAACCTAGAACCTACCACAGAAGGCCTCTCTAAATCAGCCTGATGGGCAACTGTTCAGACTGAATGGAATTTTAGGTAAGAACTGGGAAATAGTAAGAGCTGGAGAGGACAGGGTCTCCACAAGGAGAGCAACAGAACAAGAAAATTTGAACACAGGAACTTCCCAAAGACTCAACTTGGAGAACCCCACAGATGTAGCCCAGGGCAGTTCAGAGTCCAATTGGGTTCATAGTAATGTGAAGAGGGACTTCCTCTGACATAATTTCACTCTTTGAACACCTCCCCTGGGGGAGCAGCATTAAGGCCATAGTAGAGGACAATGCAGCCACTTTTGATGTGAACCTAAGATCAGAAAGGAGAGGAGAACCTCCCTATTAGTGGACTTGGGGAGTGGCATGCAAGCAGAGGGAGGAGGGAGGGTGGGATTGGGAGGGGAGGAGGCAGGGGCTTATGGGGGATGCAGAATGAATAAAGTGTAATTGATGAAAAATTTTAAAAAAGGGGGAAAAATTAAGAACCTTAAATGACTTTCAAAAGTGGAGGAAAACATGGAGTTGTCCCCCTGGGGGCAATGGTCTCCTGAACCTACTCAGACCTCGGACACCACCACTGCTAGTTCTAGAACTTGCAGTATGTTCCAACGAGGGGTTAAGGCTTCTCATAATATTTCCTATAAGCCCATACCTGTTTGTCTATTTGTAATTGTGGTAATGATACTTGCTTTTTGCCCAAGCTGGAATGCTAGTAAATTTTAGGTATGCATGTGCCTGTTCTGACTCTCTTCAGACAGAAAAGGGATCTTGGAACTACAGCCACCATTGTTACTACCATCTCATTGGCGGCTGTTGGAGCTACCACCGGGCATTAGCCATGAGTCATACTGGGCAGACTGCTCAGACCCTGAACAATCATTTAGCCAATGTAGCTCGTGCCTTAGTTGTACATAAAGGAATTAATGCTCAACTAAAAGGAAGCTTGATGGTGTTTAATCAGAGGATTGACCTCGTGCAGGAGCAAATTGATACCCTATGGCAAATCGCTCAACTTGGCAGTCAATGAAAATATGCTGGACTTTGTGTCACTAGCATATAACATGAGAATTATTCCTGTGCTGCAAATCTGTCTAAACAATTGAAGCTATATTTTAGGTAAACTGGAGAATTTCTACGATGGAGCAGCAGTGGCCATTGTCACAGTAAATTCTACCAGAGTGGAAAGGTTTAGCCACAGGATTATCATCATGGAAGCCATGAATCATCTGAAGGAATGGGCGGGCATGGGAGTGTTAGCAGGCCTTCTGGTGTTGGTCTCCTTGGTTTGCCATATATGCAAGATTAGAGTCTCACAACAGTGTGATATGATCATTCAGGCCTTTACAGCCAATGAAGCAGGACATTCTCCCCAAGCATGGTTGGATCTGCTAAAATGTTACACTCAGGATGCGAGGCTAAGCACTGCACTCAGGGTCAGCCACTTTGGACCCAGAGAAGAGCATGTCTGATTGCATGCGGGTTGATGCCCCAGGTCCCGCCTCTGAGAAAAAGGTAACAGACGGGTCTGATGCTCTTTGGGTGGATGATACCTAAATGAACATCAGTACAAAGTCCCAATTTATTTCTAATATCAGAGATCAGACCTCTACTCTTGCCTGATCGTCTAAAATAAAAAGGGGGAACTGTAGAGAGCTGCGGAACTATGCCTTAAAGATGGAGCTGGTTTCCTCCTTCCACCTTCCCGATGGTGAGTGCTCTCTGTCACGAACAATTCCACATTTTAAGGCTGAGGATCTGGCTTGCTTCCAAACATCTGCATTGCCCACATGGCACGCCTGGGTTGGATACCCAGAGGGCTGTGGGCTGGCTTTCCCCAGGGTCCGAGGATTGTTCAAAGTTTTTGAATAAATTGCATTGAACAAAAAAAAAAAAAAAAAAAAAAAAAAGAATAAGCCCACCAAGTATTGTTTGGAGGAATTACATGTTGTCCTGCTCCTGAGGCATTTATACTCTTAAAGGTTTCATTACAGACATGTTTCTGTGAAGCAGGAACTTTACCAATACATGTTCCCTGTCCTTGGTTAGACTGTAGGGTTAGGTGAACTTGAGTGGTCTGCAGCCATCTACATGGGCTATGATCTAATGAAATAGAAAAACTACCTAAAACAGAAATTTCTTCATAGTAGGGAGGTTTTGCATTATAGCAAAGCCAACAGGAGTCTGCTAAATCAGGTCTAGATTCACTAAGGGTAAGAAAAGCATGCTGAACAAGTTCTAAAAGAGAATCCTCAGTAGACTGATCTGATATGGGAGCTACTATAGGAACAGGTATTAAACCTGGAGAAAGCATGCCCCGTGGTAGGGTGCTAGGCTCTGGAAGAGGTTTTAGAACTGGAGCCAGAACCGGATTTGGTCCTATTCCTACTGTTTTATCTGTAGGTAACTGACTGAGTAACCTTGTAGTAAAAACAGTAGCAGGGTGTTTGCTGAGTTTTTTTTTTTTTTTAATTCTAATTCCCCAGGATAGTCCTTGTGTCCCAGTTTTTCTTTTTTCCTGACTTTGTGAATAAAATATTTAAGGTGGGCATGCCTCTAAAACAACTATAAGCATGTATCTCACCATTTTCAAGATCTTTTATGTTTACTTTTATGGAGTCTGTAAATCTGGGAAGTCTCCACCATACACGGCATGTGGTCTCAGATCCCCACTTGGCACAACAGGTATCTCCTGGTCCTCCACATCCTCTTTTTCTACTATTCTCAGCTGGACAGACATAGAAGTAACCCCAACTGTTTTCCCTATAGCCACAATTTGAAAATAACTTGGAGGATGGAATTAGTGTATCAGGAAACCAGGTCCCCTTATGTGCAATTTTAGAGACACTAAAGACATCTTCTCCTTCTGGCCCCAAAATTAACCAAGTAAGATTAAGTGGCACGTGTGGATTTGAGTGTTGATCTTCCATTCCCCATCCTAGTGCAGCCACGATCAATGTCATCCAGGCAATGATCCAATTTACTTTTCTTTTTCTGTAAGACAAGAGAAAGAGGCATTCTCAGGCATTCCCTGGATATATTGTTGTTATCTATTTGCTTTATAAGTCTTTTAGGTAACCATCGTGCTTCATCCATTTGTCTGGAATTAACACAAATTGCACTGCTGCCCCATATTAGGACTGGGTCTAGGCCATGCCATTTATTATCCAAAGGATCCTTCCAGAGAACAGTAGCATATTGAGTTTTTGTATTTTCATGCCAGAATCATTCAGCTGCTGAATGACCATCTTTGTCCAAATTTTAAAAATTTAAAATAAAGAGACAATGTGATAAAAGATTTTTTGGTGATCCCCTTTCATTGGGTACCATCCCCCCTTTTTAACTTTTTCAAGAGTATTTTTAATAGATAAATGAACCTGTTATGCCATGCCCTGTCCTTGCGGATTATATGGAATTCCAGTGGTATGTTTAATATTAAGCTTAATACAAAATTGTTGAAAAGTTTTTCCAGTATAACCAGGGCCATTGTTTGCTTTAATTTGTTGAGGGAATCCCAACACTGCAAATGCTGAAAGTAAATGGGCAATGACATGTTTACTGTTTCCCCAGATTGTAGGGTGGCAAAAATAAATCCACTAATGGTATCAATATTAGCATGAACATATTTTCAATTACGAAATTTATTTATATGTGTAACATCCATCTGCCAAACAGTGTTTGGTATTAGTCCTCTAGGATTTACTCCTAGGTAAGGTGTGCACAAAAATGTCACACAGGAATGGCATTGTTTAACAATTTGTCTGGATTGTTTTGTTTTGTTTTGTTTTGTTTTGTTTTTGTAATTTTAAACATTAATCGTAAAGTATGAGCATTAAGATGATGAATTTTATGAGCTTCAATAGCCTGTGAAAGATTGTCCTTTGTATGTTGCATATTAAAGCCAATAATTCTAGTTGTCAAATCAGGTTTAAAATTATCTTTTGCTAATGGGCCAGGTAGTCCTGAATGACCTTGAATATGAACAATATAGAGAGGCTGAGAACGCTTTTGAATTAAAGACTGACATTGTAGGAATAATTTGGCTGTATCAGAAGCATGTTTTATTTGTGTTGAAGTTTTTAGAATGGGAATCAAATTGGCCAAATAGGCATTATTTGTATAAATATTTAAAGCTTTATTGGGGAAGGCTGAACATACAGCAATAATGGCTTGCACCTCTACAAGCTGAGTTGGTTTTAATGAGGTTTGAAAATTTCTAGTTTTTTTTTTTTATTAAAAATATATGACACTCAGGATGATCCTTTCCAGGTCCCACCATTTACCTGCAAATTTCATGATTTCCTTATTTTTCATTGCTGAGTAATACTCCATTGTATAGATGTACCATAGTTTCTGCATCCATTCTTCAGTTGAGGGGCATCTGGGCTGTTTCCAGATTCTGGCTATTACAAATAAAGCTGCTACAAACATGGTTGAGCAAATTTCCTTTTTGTGTACTTGAGGCTCTTTTGGGTATATGCCTAGGAGTGGTATGGCTCGATCTTGAGGAAGCACTATTCCTAGAACCCTGACAATGCAGCCACTTCTGATGAGAAGTGATAGACTAAGATCAGAAAGGAGAGAAGGACCTCCCCTATCCGTGGACTTGGGGAGGGGCATGCATGCAGAAAGAGGAGGAGGGTGGG
Source organism: Meriones psammophilus (assembly GCA_036365155.1). Taxonomy (NCBI): domain Eukaryota; kingdom Metazoa; phylum Chordata; class Mammalia; order Rodentia; family Muridae; genus Meriones; species Meriones psammophilus. The sequence continues at coordinate 22,564 of JAEOAE010000447.1, forward strand.
ACCAGGAGGGGAGGAGGGAGGGGCTTATGGGGGGATACAAAATGAATAAAGTGTAATTAATAAAAGTCAAAAAAAAAAAAAAAAACATATGTTGCTTGACCATTAGAAGATCCATCTGTAAATATAGTAAGTGTGTTTGCAAGAGGTTGTAAGGAAGTCTTTCAGGGAAACACAAAAGCATTCAAGTTATAAAACTGAATTAATTGATCTGGTGGATAATGATCATTAATTTCTTCTGGAATTGAGGCAAAAGCGATTGGCCAACAATCTGTATTTTGAAATAACCAATCTACCTGTGCTTTAGAATAGGGCTGAATAATTATATTAGGTTCTATGCCAAAATATTTTTGTTATTATTTTTTTAATAAAATAATATCTGCAATTGCATTATTACCTTACTAGGGGAAGAAGGAAGGTGCACCCACATAATTGGTGCTCCTTGCTAGAATGCTGCAATTGGTGTTACAGTGGTGTTGAATATGATAGGCATTAGAGGTTTGGAATAATCAACACAAGTAATGAATTGTGAAGCAATAGCATTTTTTTTTTTTTTTTTTTTCAATGCAGTTTATTCAGGAACCTTGAACAATCATCTGACCCTGGGGAAAGCCAGCCCACAGCTTAAATAGCCTCTGGGTAGCCAACCTCAGCATGCCACGTGGGCAATGCAGATAGGTCCACATACATGGAAGCAAGCCAGATCCTCAGCCTTAGCCAAATGTGGAGTTGTTCATGACAGAGAGCACTCACCATCGGAAGGTGGAAGGCGGAAACCAGCTCCATCTTTAAGGCGCGGCATTATGCAGCTCTCTACAGTACCCCCTTTTTGTTTTAGACGCATCAGGCAAGAGTAGAGGTCTGATCTCTGATATTAGAAATAAATTGGGACTTTGTACTGATGTTCATTTAGGTGTCATCCACCCAAAGAGCATAAGACCCGTCCGATACCTTTTTTTCAGAGGCGGGACCTGGGGCATCAACCTGCATGCAATCAGACATGCTCTTCTCTGGGTCCAAAGCGGCTGACCCTGAGTGCAGTGCTTTAAGGGCTAAGCGTCCCTCTGCAGTAAGAGCTCTAGGAGACTTGGGACCATTATCTCCTTTTAGAATGTCAAATAATGGTTTTAATTTACCTGTGGTTAGTTTTAAATAAGGTCATAACCAATTAATATTACCTAGAATTTTTTGAAAATCATCGAGTGCCTTTAAATTCATTTTAAAAGTTTCCTTTTTATTTATAAGTTTTGGTCCATTAATTTGAAATCCCAAATATGTATAAGGATCTTGAAGCTGAACTTTTTTTAGGTGCAATTTGCAATCCTGAGTTTTTTAGAGCTATTTTTAAATCTGAAAAACATTTTAAAACTGTATTTTGTTTATTTTTTGCTAACAGAATGTCATCCATATAACGAACAATATATATTTCCCTCCATGTTTTTCTGAAGAGGTGGCAAAACCTGTTCTTGAGCATCAGTTTTGGATTTACACTCAGTAGCCCAATGTTTTTCTCTATGGCATCTTGGACACAGTTTAGCAGCAGGATTTTTGGCTTCTGCCTGTTTCTTATTTTTATAATCTTCGGCAAAGTGTCCAATTTCACCATAATTACAGCATTTTTTAAAGTTTTGTTAAGTTAAAAATTGTTTAACAGTATATCCTTGTAGGGCTGCCACCATAGCTAGGCCTTGTTGATAGGCAGCCCCGATATTAGAGCATAATCTAATATATCCTGATAAATCTGTCATTTTTATAAGGCCAAATTGCTGCTTGGCAGGCTGTATGAGCATTTTTAAAAGCCAATTGCTGCACAAAAGGAAGTCCACTCTGAGTGAATATCTTTTTTGTATTACATTAAAATTAGCATTATTATTACTACATATTTCTTAGATGTATGTTTTAGAACCAAATTTTAGGTAAATCTATATAGGCAAACTTTATAGTTACCCATCCTAGGCTTATCCTTAAAACTTAAACAAAAAGACTAGGTAAGGCTTAATCTTATCAAATTGCATTAAAACTTAACAGAAAAAAAATTAAAGGACAAAAGTTTTATTTAACATTAAACAAAGAACTAAACTTAGCTTATAGCCCTTAGCAAAAATGGGCTATTCTGGCCATACCAAATCTATAAGTCAGAAAGAAACAGCATTAAATCATTTATTTAGGCACTGGCAGCCAGGCATATATTTCATACAATGGTTAACAATGATCTGAATATAACCCTGCATAACCCTGTGTTAACATGGAACTGTAGTCCTTTTTTTTCCTTTAAAAGAGCATAAGCAAACATTTTGCATTAAAAAATCTCTAGCCATTTAAATGAAAAACAACATATTTTACAGTTTTTTTTTGTAATCATAAATGCCCTCTGGCTTTTTATATATACACTGACCTTTTATAACCTTTTATATACCTTTAGGTTTTTAGATTTGTTCTTCTGGTTTAAGTCCACAGAGAAACATGCACACAAGAAACAGAAATCAGACATTGTCACTGTCAGAGTAACCAAAATACCCAAATACCAGGACTTGACCAGTCCTTCCCAGACACAGGTCCCACAGATGCCAGAAAAAGTGGACCTCCTCATGGGTCCCCCCACCCCACAGATTCCATAAACAGCAGAGCCCCCATGGCCCTCTCCTGGCTCCCTCCCCGGGAATTGGAGTATCCTTCAGATTCTCTCCACAAGATTGGAAACTCTCTGAGCATCCCCAGACCTCGCTAGCTGACCGAGACCAGAAACCAGAAACCAGAAACCAGAAACCAGAACAGCCAGCCTGCAGACAAAAGCAAAGACACAGACAAATGCAAAAACAACAGCGGTACCTTCTCCTAAATAATTTTATGCTCTTAAATTGCATAAATCTCCTTGAACTCCCACATGAACCTTAGAAGTACTTTTTTTTCTGCCTGTTTGGCTGCTCTGATTTTCCCAAGTAACTCTTTTAACTTGTGAGATTAATTTTGTTCATTTTAACCTTTACTCGCCGCGTTTTTAAAGCGTCTTTTAACCCTTCTACAAAGGTCTCATGCTTATTCATTTGTTGTCCCATAATCGCTGATCACTTACTGTGAGGCAGGCTCCCCCAGAGTTGTCCTTTTTTCTCATCTATTTCTGGCCAGCTTCTCTATCAGCGTTCTTCACTGAATCCCTTGTACTCAAGTCCCACGTCCAGGTACCACTTGACCTTGCCTGCAGGTCAGTCGATTGAGACCCTAAGACAGGGGGTTAGAATGGGATGGGAAAAGATTTGTGAAGAATGGAGACAAGACAGAATTCTGATCAAGTCTCCGTTTATTGTTCTTTAGGTTATAGCTTATAAAAAGTAAGAATGGGCAATTCGGGGGGAGGAACTAGTTTCAGTGAAAATCACAAAGCAGGATATTCTCAAGGAAATTATAAAAGCAGGAGAAAAGTCCTCAGGCAAGTGAGAGGAAAGTTCTCATGTGGATACCTGCTAAATCTAATCAGTTGAGCATACATCTAAAGAACAAAAAACACCTGTGGTCCAGGGGTGAAAAATCACCATGTCATGCTAAGCACACTGTGCTTCATGGATTCCAAGCAGGCTAGAATCAAGCACCATTTTATAGCTCCAAACATCCTACCCCATGCCAACCTTCCCCAGCACAACAAGTAACATCAGGACTGTGCATGTCTTCATTCCCCAAGCCAGGGAAGGCAGCCCTGCCAGGAGGAAGTGATCCAAAAGCAGACAATGGAGTCCATCTTAGAAACAGCCCCCACTCCACTTGCAGTCACCCAATATGAAGACCAAGTATTCCATCTGCTAAATGTGTGCAGGGGGCCTAGGTCCCCAAAGTTGATGCATGCTCCTTTGTTAATGTTTCAGTCTCTGAAAGCCCCCATGGGTCTGGGATAGTTGTCTCTGTTGGTCAATTTGTGAGGTTCCTGTCCCTTTCAGGTCCTTCCATCTTTCCCCCAACTCTTCCACAGGAACCTCAGAGTTCTGCCCCATGCTTAGCTGCAAGTCCCAGCTTCTGTCTGGATCCACTGCTGACTGGAGCCTCCCTGAGGACAGTCGACTTAGACTCCTATGTGTAAGCAGAGCAGAGCATCATTATTAGTGTCAAGGCTGGCTCTCTATCCTTGGGTAGATCTCAAGTTGGGCCAATTACTGGGTGGACTTTCCCTTAACCTCTGTTTCCTCTTTATCCCTGCACTTCCTGTAGACAGGGTAATTTTTGGATCTCAGGATTTATTGGTGGGTTGTTGTTCCCCTCTTTTCACTAGTCCTGCCTGACTAGGAGGTGATCACTTCAGTCCTTATGTCCCCCTCCACCTCTGCTGTCTATTCTAGTTCTCCTCTGAGTGACATTCTGTCACCCTCCCTTGTCCCCATTGTTCCTTAGCTTCTTTGGGTTTGTGGATTGTTGTATGGTTACCCTTTACTATAGGTCTAATATCTGCTTACAAGTGAGTACATACCATGTGGGTCTTTCTCGGTATGCATTACCTCACTTAGGATGATCTTTTCTAGTTCCATCCATTTGCCTGCAAAATTCATGATTTCACAACAGAGGAATCTCAAATGGCTGAGAAGCACTGAAAGAAATGCTTACTGTCCTTAGCCCTCACAGAAAGGCAAATCAAAACTACTCTAAGATTCCATCTCCCACCAGTCACAATGGCTAAGATCAAAAACTCCATTGAGAACTCATGGTGGCGAGCATGTAGAAAAGGGGAAAATTACTCCACTGCTGGTGGGAGTGCAAGCTTTTGTAGCTTCTCTGGAAATCAACTTGGCACTTTCTCAGAAAATAGAGAATAGTTCTATCTCAAGGCCCAGCTGTACCACTCCTGAGCATATAACCCAAGAGATGCTCCACCATACAACAAGGATATTTGATCAACTATGTTCATAGCAGATTCATTCATAAGAGCCAGCAACTGGAAACAACCTAGATGTCCCTCAACCAATGAATGGATACAGAAAGTGTGGTACATTTACACAATGGAATACTACTTAGCTCTTAAAAACAAAGAAATCTGGTATTTTCAAAGTCAGGTCTGAAAATCTGCTCTGAGGTAACTTTGAAAAATATGATTCTTTCCCTCTTATCCTTGTCCCAAACCCTAGGCAATTCAACCTTAACCTTAGTTGACCAGAGTAGTGGAAGCCATTTAGAATCTACTTTCCAGAATTCTAGGGCAAAAGAGTAAATGATTTGGTTCTTTTAACCAAAATGTTGGGTTGTTAACTAAACCCTGGGCAGAGCACTCTGAGCCTCTTCTTGGTGAGCTGAGGATTAGAGAAGGCAGGTATGAGGTGCAGTCTTCCTGAAGTGGAGGTTGATGAGTTTCCTCTCTTAATACCAATATTTTTAACTATATCAATTATTTTCTTAATATCCAATTCTTATACTTTAGTTATTATTTCTACAGTTTGCTATATCCTAATAAAGGTTTGCTTTGACAAACAGAAGCTTTTTGGTTTCATGCAATCCTTTCCTGTTCCAATGAGATCAAGGCTATGGTTCACCTCTTCTATCTATTAAAGGTATCTTTGATTCATTTCTATTGGGTTCTGTACAGGATAATAAATATGGTTTTATTTTTGCCTTTTACATACAGCTATCCAATTTAACCAGCAAAATTTATTTAAGATGCTCTCTTCTATTTTTATGTAATTTTTGGCCTTTTTACACTTAAAAATTATTACATGTTCATAAGTGTATGAATTCATATGTGAAGATTCACTTTGGCTGTTGATAAGTGTGTCAAATTATATGATAATGCCAAAGTGTTTTTAGTTCTACTACTCTGAAGTACATTTTGAAAACAGGGATAGTGGTATCTCCAGAAGTTCCTTATAATACCTTGGTTATTTAATCTTTCTTTATTTTTTTTATATTTCCATATATATCTGAAGATCTGTACAAACAATGTCTATACAAACAATGTCCTGGTGGTAGATTTGCACGTTTATTCCCAACATTTCAAAGGCAAAGACAGATTTCTCTTTATTTGATGCAAGACTGGACTCCATAGTTAGTTCCAGGACAGCTAACACTACATAAAAAAACACCCTGTCTCAAAACCCAAAATATCGTGTGTCAAGTTAAAACAAAATTAGCCAGCAAATACACATCTGTGCTTGAAACTTTTAAAATAGAATCCCACATCTAAATAATATTTTTAAAATGCTAAATCCAACTGAGGGTCCCAAGCATTCTTAATAAGGGCTGTAATTCTGAACTTGAATATCACTGCTAATTGATAATTCTGGACTGTTTGTTAATTAACAAACAGTGAAACAAGGGAAACCTACTTAGAAAAGGTGATGACCACAAATGAAAAGGAAACATAGTCAACCATATTTAATAGTATTTTATTGTATAATTACAAAAGAGAGAGAGAGAGAACTATAGAGAAGGAAATACTTAAACAACACTAAAGTACTGGATTACAGCTTCCTATGAACATGTGCAGCCAAAGGTGAAGAAAGGCCTGACAGGGTAATTGAAGGTGCCAGGAGGGTAACTGTATATGAGAGAACTCTTGGCGACATCCAGGAAACTGACATATCCACCGTCACAATCAAGGAGCACACCAACCCAGCCCACTGGCTTCTCTATATAGTGTTGAGATTCTGGGCAGGTGGTGAGGAGACTGTACTGGTTACCCTGCTTCGCACACAAAAGGAGAAATACACCCTCAAGTTCATTCTGTTGAAGGTCATCCTGAAAGACTCCTAGAGCCCATTCAAAAGACTTTGTTAAATTCACCTCCCAGTAATATTTCCCAGAGGTGAAGCTTTGTGATCCCCTGGCAGCAAAATAGTGTTGAGATGATTTCACAGATGTCTCCTCTTGGTGAGGCCTACAGTTGAATCTTCTCACAGCATCAAATAGGGTCATCCTGTCAGGGGGTAAGATTACTTTTCCAAATGAAATGTACACTGTGGAAAGAGGCAACATTTTAATTAAAATGAATATTTTAATTTCTCAGGTCAGAGAGGTGCCTGAATTTTAAAAGAGAATTATAAAAGAGAAGGCTAAGCCTAGAGGGTTAAATGTGGCTCAAACACTTCAAAGTCAAGAAATTCCACAAGCAACAGAATGGGATCCTGATGAAAAAAAGAGGAGGGAGCTTCATCCAACTTCTGTCAGGTGAATTTTAATTACACCTGGCAAAAGGAAGATGCATGCATTGCTTCAAGGTCTGGAGTGAAGGCTGTCATCATGGTCCTCCATAAAAACCAATTTGTAAGAGAGGGGCAATGATAATCATATCTTTATTTGCATGTAAGCACTCATGTTTATACTCAAGGACAAGCTAAATATGCATTAAAAGTGGTTTGCTGGTTGTAACTGTCTGCCTTTATCCCCTGGCTTCTCTGATACTCTTTCCCTGTGAGGGTATAATTCACATTTATATCTAATAGGGAAATTTAGACACTGTCTCATATCCTACAATTTTGTTTTATTTTTATTGCTCATCATATACACCCTGTGTACATAGTTATTTTATGTTTATTTATTTAATTCTGTTTGATACAGTCTTGGTATATATTTTTGACTGGCCTGGAACTCACTTTATCGACCACACTAGCCTCAAACTCACCAGTAATCCCCATGTCTCCACATTATATTAAGATTACAAGTGTCTATCACTATATTTTGTGTATTTTTAATCTAAGAAATGCATGTACTTTATAAATTCAACTGCTAAAATGTTTAAGGAGAGACAATCAAATATCTTCATCATTGGGTTTATTTAGCATGAATTAGATTATATTGAATTAATTTATCATTCCTTATGTGTCAAGGAACAAGTGATATTATATTTTCATCCTGGATCACATACAACAATAATTTCATGTTCATGTATATTTTTAAATGACCATGTGAATAAACATGATTAGAAAAGAGACTTACATTGACATATCTTTCAGTGGAGATTAAAAAAAGACAGGTGTGTTAGGGTTATCTCATTGTTGAAGGACACCTCCGGTCATTTCAGCAGTGCTGACACTCACCTTGGAAGCACTTGGACCTCTCAATCAGTCTGGTTATGGGCAGGGCACTGAGCTCTGGTTTCATAGGCTGGGGCATGCAGAGCTGCACTGACTCACTCCTGCAAGGAGAAGAAGACCTTGGTCTGCCTGGTGCTAAAGACACCATCACAGTGATTAGGAGAAATGCTCACTCCAAGTTCAGACAGTGACTCAGGAGTTAAATCCCTTCCTACACAAGCTTGACAACTTGATTTCAATCCCTGGAACCCATGGTGGAAGGAAAGGACTGACTCCTGAAAATTGTCCTCTGACCTCCACACGTGGACAATGGCACACATGCATGTGTGCACACACATAAAGAAAGCAAATCAAATTAGTACAAGTGAACAGTTGACTGAAAATCTTTCACACAAGCATTTTCTGATATCATAGTGACCCCAAGATCAGGAGACAGGGTAGTTTCCTCCTAGATACTTTTTGGAGACCTTCCTGTTACCAATTTGTTTGTCCATGTGTCCTGCTATTTCTTCTACTACCAGAAAATGCTGCTGATGGGCCTCAAGATTTATGATTTCAAAAGTAGATATTTTATCACCAAGCCCTCTTGCATACACTGCTTTACTGTTATGTAGTAAGTAAAGACACTTTCTGGTAAAGAATAGGTGTCATATACATGAAACCATTCTCAAACTTCATACACAAGCAATTGTGTATTATTCATATCTAAAGGATATTTTTAGTTTGCTAAGGCAGCTTGGTCAATTTTATAGCATAGTTCAAGGATCCTGGCTTGCACTGATGATTGTACTCACCTTCTGAACATGTCTTCCAAATCCTGCAAAGACAACAAGAATAGTTAAGATTTCTGAAGAAATGGCTTACAATGTTTTTGTATGAAGTTCATATAAATGTTAGTCATCATCACACTTATTGACCTTTCAAATTTATTTTCATGTCTTAAGATAATACCAAACAAGCAAATGAGCAGAAAAGAATTCTCAATGAAATCAGACAGTGAGCGCAATATTGGAGAAGAACATGCATAGGGATTGTACATTGTTTTACAACTCACAGATGTCTACAAGTGGGACTTTCCTTGAGCCTGTCCACAAAGCACAGGCATGATTTTACTAAGAATACTTTCAAACTGCAAAGTCACCCCTGAATGACATCTCATGCCTGTAATTCCAAAATTTGGGGTTTTTAGACCTCAGGATTCCTGTGAGTTTCAGGCAATCATTCACCACCAAAGAAGTCCATACATCAATGTTTCATCTTCCAAAGAACACACAAAAATACATTTATAAAGAGAAGACATTAGCTATAAATTTCTTTAAAACTGTACATAATTTTCAAGTAGAGGAAAAAAGAATGAATTTTTGCTAACAGGAATAACTGAATTTGGGATTTTAGAGAAGCAAAAAAAAAAAAAAAAAAAAAGAGGAGATATTCATATTCAATGGGAATCCACTGACACACTGTCAAAATCTTGCTCTTTTAAGGTTATGACAGAACATAGTGTCTCCAGATTATCCCTAAAATCCATGCACTGACAATAAGTGCAGGGAATGTAGACAGCTATCATAGACGTAACAGTCCCAGTATGGGCCTCAGATAACAAAGCCCTTTCATGCACTCCTCCATGCTCACCTGGAGCAGCACCACATATGGCTGCTGGGACATTGTCATCAGCTCCCGATACATTTCTATTAGTTGACTCCTCTTTTGGACCATCAAGACTTCACTTTTCCTCAGTTTCTCTAACATAGTTTGGCCTTCATTTTCCATATACTCTATATGCTGCTTTTCTTCTTCGTAATAGATTGGATGTAGTTTCCTATATTCTTTCCTGATCATTTCTTTCCGAAGAGTCACATAGTCCTGAAGGAAAAGCCCAGAATATTTTATCATCTCAACTGATTCCATCTAAGCTTAAATTTGACTGGTCGATCCTGTCCCCACTTTTACTGTCCCCACTTTTTAGAAATGGAAATTATTTTATTTCATTCAATTTTGTTAGTGGCACAATCAAACGAACCCATCACTTTTTCTAAGTATTTTCATCAATTTAATGAGATCTTGAGCCAATTGAAAAGATATTTTTGATAATTCATATGTTCACACAAACATAACATTCTGCACGTAGAAATTAAATATCATGATATAGCCATAAAGTCAAACACAGTGTGCTGAACTGTCAGGAAGTCACTCATTAGAATCAACATTCTCTACCACAGCCTGTCCATGCTCTCTGAGTGTAGAGTTGTATACCACACTCAGAATTAGAGGCCTGCAGAAAAGGTTTTCCTAGTATCAATGCCCATGCCTTATTCCCAGCTTGTGAATGACCAAGTTTGCAAGAGAGCTGCCTCAACCTATTTTCAAGCTGATTTTCAGCATCAGTTTCATACCCACCGACCACTGAGTTGTCATTCTGTTCTCTGCCTTTAGATTCTCTTGATTTTCTTGGAGCTTCTCCCATAAAGATGCCATTTGATTAGAAATCTCTCCTGTAAAACACAATGAGTGTCCACTTTGGGTAGTACTGATGGACCCGTAGGCAATGAACAGATTACTTTAGGGAGAGTAGAAGGATCACAGTGTACTTCATTTTTCTTTTGTTGACAATGAATTTTAAATTTCAGGGAATAGAAATAAAAAATACAACATAACCCTTTGTTAAGTGATTTATAAGCCTCACTGGGTAACATGCATCTGGTTGGGATTCCCAGATTCTTCTCTCTAGTTAATTCCAATGTATTTTTTTTCTCTCATTTAGTCTCTAGTCATGGACAGTTTAGAAAGATATGATCTTACGTGGTCACTTTCCAGTGACCTGGACATGAGGAAATATAAATTAGATATTATCTTTACACTTAGGGTTTTCTAAAGAAATGTTTATATTTATAGTTACTCTCTCTCCATTACATGTTTAAAATTTGACACCATTTAGAACAGAAAGGCTTCCTCATAATCAGGACAGGCATCTTCCTGTGCTCTGCTAAGCTCCCTCTCTCCAGCTATCAATTTCTCTCAGAAGCATCACTTACCATTTGCCCCTCAGCAGCTGCTTCAGTGGGACAGTGTCTATGACCCTTGTGCTCCTGGGAGTCAGAGCACAGTTGACAGAGGAGGACCCTGTTCTCCTCACAGAAGATCCTCTTTGCCTCCTTGTGGGTCACACACTTGTGCTCCTCAGAGCTCAGGTATTTCATGAGAATGTCCTGTCTGGCAATGTTCACCAGCTTCTTCAGAACAACGTTGGTTCTGAAGTCCTTCTGCTGGGATGGATGCCTACACATGGGACAGTGGACAGGAACTTGCATGTCTTCCCAGGAAAGGCAGAGTCAGGCCCGACCTTATGGTGACTGGGTCTGAAAGGCAGCCCAAGCATATGGAGCTGGTGAGCTCTTCTTGGAAGGCCTGTGAGATGCCTGACTCCATTTTCCTGAGGAAATAAGCAGAATTGCTATTATTGGACCCCAGAGAAGCAAGAGACTGCACAAAATCAGAGTCAAGTTGTGATTCATTTCTGTCTATGGCAAAATAGCCTTCATTTTCTATGTGATCAAGAATAAAAGGAAGCATAGGATTTTGGGTGTTGATATTTTCTGTTACACTTTTCCTGACAGAAACAGAGAGTAATAGCCGGACGTGGGGGCAAATGCCTTTGATCCCAGCACTCAGGGAGGAAGAGTCAGGAAGATCTCTGTGAGTTTGAGGGCACCCTAGTCTATGAAGCAAGTCTTAGTGAGCAAAGGCTACACAGAGAAATACTGTTTCAAGATCGAAAAAAAAAAAAATTCCGTTGACCTTTTGTGCCTTCTGATCTGAAATTGTCCTGGAGACTTCTGCCAAATGTTGCCTTGGCTCAAATTCAGAGACTTTCTTTTAGTGTTTTGGGGGTGAAAAAAATGTGTATATACATGCACACACTACCTTACAGACATGTGTGAGTAAAACAACTCCTTCTTTGTTTTCTGTCCAAGAAAAGGCTCCCCGACTTCACACCTTCCCTAGTAAATGCTTTGCTCTGCTTTCTGATTTTAGCTTACTAATCAGGTTCCACTCTCCCATCCATTGACACTTAAAGCAATATTATTTACTTTTTCTCTCTGCTACAAGTACCTAACAAGAACAAGAATTTTTCTGGGTTTATAATCTAAGGTATTGATCATCATGGTGGGGAAGAAATGTTGGCAGGAGCTCTAGGCAGCTGTCCCCATGGCATCCAAAATCAGGAAGCAGGAAGCAATGGAAGCTTGCTGATCAGCTCATCCCTCTTTTTAGCCTCAACCTGTGGAATGGTGCAGTGACCTCACCAGCCTTGTGGGAGCAACTTCCCACCTGAAGTCAATCTAAGCCAACTATCTCTCAGAGACTTCTCCAGTCATCTCATGTCAGTCCTGAATCTAGGAACATAGTTTTGTTTGTTTGTTTGTTTGTTTGTTTGGTAAAAACCTGTTTGCTTCCCAAAGACACAACTCCTGAACTCCTGACTGAGTTTATGGGAGGAAATATTGAGACATTAGTGAAGCTCTCATGATTATTTGAGAGTTGGCTGTCTAAGGAACAGGTGTTCACTTTCTATCCCTTTAAGCATCTACACAGAAATAATCTTGGTTTGATTGATCCAAATTTCCTTCAAATAGCTTGAGTTTCTCTGTTTGAAACAAATGGAATCAAATGACTTTAGCTGGATATCCTGTGTACCTCGAAAACCCATACAAATACTCATTGTCTATATTTAGTTGGGCAAAGGGACTGCGACTCCAGTACTTCCTTCATTCCATTTTTTTTTTTCTTTTCTCTTTTTGTCCTTTAAGACATGGTTTATCTTTGAATCCCTGGCTGCCTTTGAACTCAGGCCTGCTACTGCTTTCCCACTGTTGGAATTAAAGGCTTGTGCAAACACTGCCTGGCTACTGGTTTCCTTCCTTCCTTCCTTCCTTCTTTTTTTCTTCTTTCTTTCTTTCCTTCACCTGGCTACTGGTTTTTCTTTCTTTCTTTCTTTCTTTCTTTCTTTCTTTCTTTCTTTCTTTCTTTCTTTCTTTCAAGATTTATTTATTATGTATACAGTGTTTTGCCTGTATGCCAGAAGAGGGCACAATATCTCATTATAAAGGGTTGTAAGCCACCATGTGGTTGCTGGGAATTGAACTCAGGACATTTGGAAGAACAGCCAGTGCTCTTAACCTCTGAGCCATCTATCCAGCCCCCTGGTTTCATTTCTAAACTTCTTTGATGGTCATGTTTATCTCATTTTTTTTTCAGTACATTATACACCTCACTCCAAAATAATTCATAAATACACAGAAATATCAAAAATTAAACACAGCATTGAAAAATTGCATCATTTAACCAGAATCTAGTCTTATGAATAAAATGGTTTAATTAGTTCTCTCTACTTTATTACATGTAGACTTCCATTCTAGTAAACCAATCTATAGCAAAAAATAGCCACTTCTTACAACATGGCAGCCTACTATCAAACATCCCTGAGATTCTCCTACCATTTACAATGGAAAAAAATATTCCTCCCCACTCCCAAGGGAGGAGCAGTCCTGCTAGGCCACAGAGGAAGACTTTTCAGGCAGTCCTGAAGATACCTGATAAAACAGGGTCAGATGAAAGTGGAAGAAGCCCTCCCCAATCAGTGGACTGGGAAAAGGGCAGTGAGGAGATGAGGGAGGGAGGGTGGGATTGGGAGGGATTGAGGGAGCGGGATACAGCTAGGCTATAGAGTTAATAAAATGTAACTAGTAATAAAAATAAATTTTAAAAAATAATTTTTTTCTTTTGCTAAATGTTGTATTTTTTAATTCTATACTACCCCAAAATATCTCTAAAGACTGGCCTTTTTCAAGCCATTTATTTCTTACATATTGTATATGTATGCAATATTAGATGTTATGATCTTGCTTATATGCAGTACATCCATAGAAAAATGCTCAAATACTTTAGAATTAAGAGAAAATTCAAAATTAAAAAGTGTCTTGTAATTGCCTCTTAGTATAATACATCAGAGGAACTAAATCATGCATGATAAATCTATAATTTTCCACAGCTTTAACATATTACATACCAAGGAATACGATTAAATGGTAATAGAATCATTTTTGTTAAATAGTGAAATATCACATCTAAGCAGAATCCTTAGTTTGATAATTAATTAAAAGTGGCAAATATTAATGATTTCTTTCCTGTAAATCATGCACTCACCCAAGCAACTGTTTGTGGCCTCAGCAATATTTGGTTGAGATGCAGTAAAATTAGCTCAGCTCTGGGGTCAGATCCTCAGTGTGTAGAGGTGATGGATCTAGCAATGTCTGGAGCCAGAAGATTTGGAGACACACTCTGTCTGTTCTGGAGAAGAGTGAACCTGAATGGATCCTGGAGTGTTCTTATATACAGTCTCTAGAGACCCTTCCCACTTTCTCCCATGGCTGCTTTTACTAATGCTTCCAATAGCACCTTTCTAAATAAAAGACTGAATCATGGTAGAGGGGACTCCCACTTTCTGTGGAATAAGGGATGGAGGATGAGGAAAGATGCAGGGAGTGTGGGACAGGGAAAAAGAGAAGGGGAAGACTATGATAGGGATGTAAAGTGAATAAAAAAGTAATTAATGAAAAAAAGAAATCTGAAATATTTAAAAAAAACATATAAGATTGAATCAACACCATTTCCAAAAAAAAAAAAGGTTTCCTGAGTCAGTGCTTAGCTGGGTGTGTCAGGTCACACCTTATCCCAGTGTTCGAGAACTGGGATCCTGAAGCAGGAAGAGTTTTAGGGCAAGGCCTACCTAGGATATACAGTAAGAATTTGTCTTTAAAAAAAAAGACTTAGTGATTTTACAACAAATTTTGCAGTACCCAAATACTTTTCAGTGTGCTTATATTTTTACTTTTGCTAAGGTAAGAGATGATTATGTTATGAATTTGTGATTTTAGCAACTTTCAACATTAAAATTTTTATTGGTTCCTTGAGAATTTAGTTCAATTTATTATTATCCTGTTCACCTCACCTGTAACACCTCTCAAACTGATCCACTTTTTTCCCACTAACTCAACTTTCTTTTCCTTAAAATCACAAAACACCAGCCAAATTGTTCGTGTACATAATTGTATATCAGTTCTCTCTTTGTATAGTGTCACTAGAGTTCAAAGATGCCTATCTCAATAGACATTTAGTGTTCACAGTAACCAGCTAGAGAATCCCATAGAAATGCTGTAGGAGTAAAATATCCAAGAACCTGCAACATTGTGAGGCACATGCCTTTAATCCAGCACTTAGGGACTCAGAGGGCGGTATATCTCCGTGAGTTCCAGACCAGCATGCTTTACAAAGCAAGTCCAGGACTTCCACAGCTTGATACACAAGAAAAAAACTGTCTACAAAAAAGAAAGCCATCGTAGTATCGAATTCTCCAGTCCAATTACCTAAAATATAGCTTGACAATTGTTTAGACAGATTTGCAGCACAGGGAAAGTTCTCATGTTGTATGCTAGTGACACAAAGTCCAACATACGTTCATTGACAGCCAAATTGAGCGATTTGCCATAGGGTATCAATTTGCTCCTGCACGAGGTCAAACCTCTGATTGAACACCATCAAACCTCCTTTTAGTTGAGCATTAATTCCTTTTTGTACATCTAAGGCATGAGCTACATTGGCTAAAAGGTTATTCAGGGTCTGAGCTGAGAGTGGCCATTGCCATGGTAAATTCTACCAGAGTGGACACAGGACTAGCCACAGGAGTATCATCATGGATTGCTGCAGCCATGAATCATCTGAAGGAATGGGCGGGCATGGGAGTGTTAGCAGGCCTTCTGGTGTTGGTCACCTTGGTTTGCCTGTGGTATATATGCAAGATTAGAGTCTCACAACAGCGTAATGCAGCCATGACCATTCAGGCCTTTACAGCCATTGAAGCAGGACAGTCTCCCCAAGCATGGTTGGCTACCATAAAAAGCCAAAATATTACGCTCAGGATGCGAGAAAAGCACTGCACTCAGGGTCAGCTGCCTTGGACCCAGAGAAGAGCATGTCTGATTGCATGCGGGTTGATGCCCCAGGTCCCGCCTCTGAGAAAAAGGTATCGGACGGGTCTGATGCTCTTTGGGTGGATGACACCTAAATGAACATCAGTACAAAGTCCCAATTTATTTCTAATATCAGAGATCAGACCTCTACTCTTGCCTGATGCATCCAAAACAAAAAAGGGGGACTGTAGAGAGCTGCGTAATGCCGCTCCTGAAAGATGGAGCTGGTTTCCCGCCTTCCACCTTCCCGATGGTGAGTGCTCTCTGTCACAAACAACTCCACATTTGGCTAAGGCTGAGGATCTGGCTTGCTTCCATGGATGTGGACCTATCTGCATTGCCCACGTGGCATACTGAGGTTGGCTGCCCAGAGGCTATTTAAAGTGGGCTGGCTTTCCCCAGGGTCAGATGATTGTTCAAGGTTCCTAAATAAACTGCATTGAAAAAAAAAAAAAAAAAAAAAAAAAAAGAAAGCCAGAGAGAAAGGAACAAAAACAACAACAACAACATCAAAATAAAACAAAAAAAGAACCTGCAACATCTTTCTGTCCTCCCTGCTCTCATGAAACAGGGTTTTTCCTAGTAGTCTTGACTTTCCTGGAACTAGTTCAGTAGATCACGATGGCCAGGAACTTTCCAGGTCTTACTGACCTTGTCTGCCAAGTGCTGGGATTAAAGTCATGCAACATGACTACCACCTGGCCAAACACATAACATGTCAGTTAGATACTGTTCAGTGTGTTGAATCTGCATGCTGTGTTTTCATATTTTAATTCTAAATAAAATCATATCACTTTCTCAGTGCCAGATTCTTTATATAGGCTGGTGCCAGAAGGTGTGGCAAAGATTTAAGGTGCATCCTCACATCTCAATAGATGCAGATTAAGTTGGGTCTCTTCACTCCAGGTGATTCAACCAGGAAAAAATCCAGCCTCTTGGGTTTTAATTAATTCCAGATGTAGTCAAATTCACAAGCAAGAATGGCATCACAAGGTCTGGCTACATTTTATAGGGTGCTCAGTTAGGTAGCTCATCTTTGGTAGAGGCTAATTCTTTGTCAAAATTTCCCACTTGCACATAAACAAATCCAATGTTCTGTTCTTGTTTATGCAGCCAGTTTTTTAAAAATTATTAGCTTTTTACAATTTACAGTTTATTCACCTTGTATCAAAGCTGTAGCCCCCTCCCTCATTTCCTCCCAAACCCACCCTCCCTCCCTCATCTCCTACCATGCCTCTCCCCAAGTCCCCTGATAGGGGAGGTCCTCCTCCCCTTCCATCTGGCCCTAGTTTATGAGGTCTCATCAGGATTGGCTTATGCAGCAATTTTTAAGGAGAGACTGTATCACAGCAGACTTCCTGGTATTCTGGCTCTTCCTATCTTCCCCACCCTCTTCCACAATATTTCTGGAGCCAGTGATACAAGGGCTAGGAATTAGGTGTATCTGTTGGGCTGGGATCCCCAAGATCTGTTGGTTTTTGCATTCTGTCCAGCTGTGGTATTCTACCTGTATACTTCTTTTCTATGCTATTGTAAATAAGCTTTACTAGGATTTTTTTTTTTACCAGATTCACAATCTAATGTTTGGTTTACTTTGATAGTAAGCTAAATCAATGATATATTAATTTTCAGTGATTATGAGATCAAGGGAAGAATAGCTATAACTATTAAGGAGGCCTGGCAGAAAAAGGGTGTTTAATATTATTTATGGGACATGCCAGTTTTACACACTGAGTAGTATTTACTATTTAGAGAAGACAAGGGACCATAATGAATATATTAAAATGGAGTTCAAAGTGTATATAAAGATGAGAAAGATGTTAAAATAACATATACTCACCTATTGTATCCCAGACAATGGGACTGGATTTGTCATATTGACGAAGGTTCTAATGTATATAAAGCATATTTGAGTCCTGAAGCTCAATGTAGTTCAGATAAGGATTGTTCTTAATTGGAGTTAGCTAGCCTATAGATGAACTCAGGCTCAGTGATGGTCTAGCTTCAGTGTAGCCTCTTCCCTCCCTGGTGATTGAATTAAAATCAGTAACATGAAATGAATTACCTCACATCAGACAAGAAGCTGGAGCCCCTCACATTCCCTTAGTAAACTATTTTCATCTAGAGTGATAACCAAATTCTTTAGCGAAAGCCCTAACTCTAGTTGAACAGGTTAGTAGAAGCTGTTTAGTATCTGCCATTGAGAATTCTAGGGCAAAATATTGGATGATTTGTTTCTTTAACCAAAGCTGTGGCCAAGAGTTAAGTGGATCCTTGGACCATAAATGATCTGGATTTAGGTGGGTCTCCCTGCTTCAAATTATTCAATCAAGAAAAATCTCTCAGGAGAAATATCCCAAGCTCTTGGGTTTTAGTTAATTGCAGATGTACTCAAGTTGATAACCTTGAATAGACATTTCATGTGCTGAATGCTTTGTACTGGGTGATCTGATAGGGAGCTCATCCCTTGAAGAGGTTAATTTCTTTGTCTAATAATGGCACCCTTCCAAAAATTTTTTCTTCCACATCAACATATTGCTTATTTTGGTCTTGTTTCTAGGAGAGACTATTTAACATCAGTCTTCCTGGTATTCTGGCTCCTACAATCTTTTTGTCCCTCTTCCACAATGACCTGGAACCACTAATGCAGGGGCTATGCTAAAGATGTATCTGTGGGGGTCAGGATCACCATGATCTGTTAACTTTTAACTTGTAATGAGTTGTGTTTTCAAGTGATGGTCTCTGTTTCTGTAAGAAAGGGTCCATTATATATTTTGGATATTAGCCCTCTGTCAGATGTAGAGTTGATGAAGATCCTTAACCAGTCTGTAGGCTCTCATTTTGTTATGATGACAATTTTTTTTTTTTTTTTTTTTTTTTTGCTTTACAGAAGCTTTTCAGTTTCATGAGGTCCCATTTATTGATTGTTGATCTTAGAGCCTGTGCTGTTAGTATTCTGTTCAGGAAGTTGTCTCCTGTGCCAATCAGTTCAAGGCTCTTCCCCGCTTTTTCTTCTAACAGGTTTAGTATGTCTCGTTTTATGATGAGGTCTTTGATCCACTTGGACTTTACTTTTGTGCATGGTGAT
>JAEOAE010001277.1:0-14912 GCA_036365155.1 Meriones psammophilus
ATTGTGACATCACAATTGAACTTTGATATCACAATGGTAACATTCACTAGGCATAATGGAATTGGACATCACAGGGGATATTGTGACCTAGCAAAGATTTTGATTTCACAATGGTACTAGTAGGATATCATAAAGATATTATTGGCTGTCTCAAAATGAGAATTATGACATTATAATAGATTGGTAATCAAATTGGGAAGATTCTCTAGTCATAATGGCAAAGAATCACAATGGTACTATTGGGATATCAGAAAAAGATTGTGACAACACAATGCTACTAATGTGATTTCCCGGTATAAATGAAAACACAATTTTCTGAGGACAGCACAATTCATAGTGACATCTCCTGCTTTTTTTGTGAATCTGAGGTATAATAACAAATGAATGGTTATAAAAAAATAGGGGTGTTGGGACATCACTATTGTATTGGGGGGGGGCCCAATTTAACCTGCCAAGTCATACGGCATTATGATATCACAATGATACTATTAGGGGTTACAACAGCATTTGACATCACCATGCTACTATTGTGAAATCAAGGGAATTATGACATCACAATTTTTTTTACCAGTTACAGTCGAGGGAAAACACAATGGTAATCATTTTGAAAGATTAGAGATTATCCTATTACAATTGAATTAGGACATCACAATGGGGTATCGAACATCACAATTTCTAATCCCAATTGTACTATTCTGTACTTTCCATCATAACATCACAGTGGTACATTAGGGTATCACAATGATATTGGCCATCACTATGCTACATTTACAAGAAATTTTATCAAATGGTCTAGGGGGTTTATGGCTTCACAATGGTCGATTCAAACATCACCGACATTTTTGCCTTCACAAAGGTACTATGGTGACAGCAAGGGGTATTATGACATCACAATGGTACTATAGGATGTCCGGGATTCGGATATCATGTTGCTACATTGGGACATCAGAAGAAAATGACATGAAAATGTTACAAGTAGGTCATCATGATCTATTCTGAAAGCACAATTTTTGTTTGTCAGTCCAGAAAATTATGTCATTACCCTTGACCCGAGACATCACATGTACGAAAGGCAACACAATCTTTTCAACTGTAACATCGGGAAAGGGTTTATAAAATAAAAAACGGAGGCATCACAATCCCATCATTTACATCCAAATGGTTCGATTTTGACATCTCTAGAGCATTGTGACATTACATTTTAATTGTGACATCATAATCATAGTATGGGATTTTCACAAATGTATTATGACATCACAGTGAAATATGCTTTTATTCCAATGGCATGATGACTTTACAATGTCGATTCGGAAAAATACCAGACATTGTGCCTTCACAAAGGTACTTTGGACCCCTGAGTGTATTATGACATCACGATGGTACTATTAGACGTCAAATAATTTTGGGGCATCACACGCTAGATTGGGACATCACTGAAAGTGATGTTCTATAATTCCATTGTGATGTCATAATAAACCCGCGATGTCCCATAGTACCTTTATGAAGGCACAATGTGTTGGTGATGTTCGAAATTGTCCCATTATGAAGTCATCATGCCATTGCAGATAGGCATGTACGACTGTGATGTCATAATACATTTTAATATCACTTATATGATTGTGATGTCACAATTAAAAAGTAATGTCACGTGCTCTAGGATGTAAAAAACGAACCATTTGGATATATGATGGCGTGTGATGTCATACTAGTGCCCTTGTTATTTTATCAAACCCTTCGATGTTATAGTAGCATTGTGCTGTCATAATCGTACCTTTTGATTCTCCCAAGTCAAGAGGTAATGACATAATTCTCTAGGACTGCAACAAACACAAAATTGTGCTTTTTCAATAGATCAAAGACCTACTTGTAACATTTTCATGTCATAATACCCTTGATGTCCCAACAATTTCAGCGTGATATCCCAATACCTGAGCATCCTACCAGTACCTTTTTGATGTCCTATGCCTTTTGATAGACAATTTTACACTGGGATATCATAATCAATAGTGATGCCCAAAAGGGACTATGTGATGTAGAAGGAGGACAATCTTGATGCGTTTTAAACCTGCTCTGGCTCAAAAAGTACCATTGTGATGACGTAGTACAATTGTGATGTCACAGTCGGACCCAAACCCCGATTTTCACAATTCAATTGTAATGTCCTAATTCTCTATTGCTGTCACAGTGGTCCTGTGATGTCAAAAATATGATTGTGATGCCTTACTGGTAACTTTGTGATATCACAGATTATGGTGAAGTCCTCAAATACAGTTGTATTTTCATAATTCACTTCTGATGTCATAATAGTAGTATTGCGATGTCACTATTCCATTGTGATGTCATAATTCTCTGGTCATGTCACACTCGAGCGATTGTGATGTCACAATCCTACTAGTACCACTGAGATGTCATAATACCCTGCTATATCATCCTAGTAGCATGGTGATGTTACAATAACTTGTGACATCCCCCTAGCACCTTCTTCATATCAGAATGCCATTGTGACTGGAGAATGGGACCATTGTGATGTCAAAGTACATTGTGATGGCACAATTCAATAATAAATTCATAGTTCTAGAGTGATGTAAGACTGAACCATTGTGAGGTCACAATACATTTGTGATGTCCCACTAGTACCATTATGATATAATAATCCCTTGTATTTGTAGCATAGTGATGTCACAATGTCACTGTGATATCCTAATGTCACGTAATGTTATAATGGCATTGTGACTAGAATGGGAGAATTGTGATGTCGTTGAAATTGTGATCTTGAATACCATTGTGATGTCCTAATTCCCAAATTTTAATAGGAAAAATCTCTAATCTTTCACATAATTACCATTGGATTTCCCAATCGACTTAACGGTAAGAAAGTTGACGTCATAAAATTCCTTGCGATTTCACAACAGTAGCATGGTGATTCACAATGTGTTGTGACATCCTAATAGTATCATTGTGATATCATAATGCCGTTATGACTTGAAGGGTTTACATTGTGACATCATAATACAATAGTGATGTCACAACAGCCCCTTTCGATATAACCATTCAATTGTTATGTCATAATTCTCCAGCGATGTCACAATAAAACCAGTGAGATATCACTTGAGATTGTGATGTCCACAGAACCACTCGTTGTCAAAATTCTCTTGTGAAATCATTAGTAGCACTGTGTTTACAATTGTTTCTGATATCCCAATAGTACCATTGTGATGTGCGTTGTGCGTTATGACTGAGAATGTTCCATTGTGATGTTAGTACTGTGATTGCAAAACTTGTATCAAGTCTTAAATTTTATACTTCCCTATTCTTTTGTAGTAATTTGTAGTACCTTTGTGTACCCAAATATACAATTGTATGTATTACCACCTGTATTTTAAATATACAGGTATTTATTGTATTTTGATATTCTAAAATTATATTGTTAAACCACTTCCCAGAGAATATTACATTTGGTCATAAACTGATTTTATCACCCATATTTCCAATTGGGGTAAGCAATAATAAATCTTAATTCATGTGTCTGGTTGAACCCTTGTGATGGCACAGTACGATTGGGATGTCCCAAGAGTACCACTGTTAGGTCATCATACCCTTCCTCGATAGTAACATTGTTTTATAGTAAAATTCCACTGTGATGTCATAATATCACTGTGACCCACAGAATGGGACCATTGTTATGTCATGTACAATTTAGATGCCCCACAAATACCATTGGGAAGTCACAAAATGATTGTAATATCATAATTCTCTAGGGATGTCACAGTCACACAAAATGATGTCACAATAGGAACATGACGTCCTACAAGGACCATTGTTTTGTCATAATACCCTTGTGATGTTACAATAGTAATCGTGATGTCACAACATCTCTGTGATATCCTAATTACCATTGTGTTTTCCTGATGCAATTTTTACTGAAATAGTTCCATTGTGTTTTCGTGTACAACTGTGAAGTCACAATCGTATCATTGTGATGTCCTTCAAATTTAAAAGTCACAGTTCTCTAGTGATGTCCCAATCATAGCGTTGTGATGTCCCAAAATGATTGTGATGTTCTACTAGTACCATTGTGATGTCATAATACACTAGCGATGTCACCATAGTACCTTTTTGAAGGCACAATGTTTTATTTGAAGTCCCATTTTGAAGTCATCATGCCATTCTGGGAAAAGAGCATAGTACGACTGTGATGTCATAATTTCATTTGTGATATCACTATACTATGATTATGATGTCACAATTAAAATTTAATGTCATAATGCTCTAGAGATGTCAAAATCGAACCATTTGGATGTCATGATGGGATTGTGATGTCATCCTAGTGCCTTGTTATTTTATCAAACCCTTCCGATGTTACAGTAGTAGCATTTTGTCATAATCGTGTTTATTCTCGCAAGGGTAATGACATAATTCTCTGGACAGCGACAAACACAAAATTGTGCTTTCACAATAGATCATGATGACCTCATAACATTTTTTATGTCATAATACCCTTGTGATGTCCCCAATGGTAGCAGCTTTATATCCCAATACCTTTGTGACATCCTACCAGTACCATTGTGATGTCTGATGCCATTATGACTAGACAACTGTACACTGGGATTCATAATACAATAGTGATGTCCAGTCTATTGTGATGTAGAAGAGAGGACCCCTCTTGATGTAGACATCCCGCCTAGCTGCAGAAAGTCCATTGTGATGACGTGGGACAATTGTGATGTCACAGTAGGACCACTTAAGTGTCACAATTCAATTGTAATGTCTAATTCTCTGTCTGTCACGATCGGTCACTGTGATTCAAAAAATATGGTGTGATGCCTTCTGGTAACCCTTTGGGATATCACAGTATTATGGTGAAGTCCTACTAGTACAGTTGTGATTCATAATTTACTTCTGATGTCATAATAGTAGTATTGATGTCACTATTCCATTGTGATGTCATTTAAATTCTCTGGGCATGTCACCTTTTTAACGATTGTGATTCACAATCCTACCCAGTACCACTGAGATGTCATAATACCTGCTATATCATCCTAGTAGCATGGTGATTTTAAAAAACTGTGTGACATCCCACTGGGACCTTCTTCATATCAGAATGCCATTGTGAGCGGGGGAATGGTCATTGTGATGTCAAAATACATTGTGATGGCACGTTTCAATAATAATGTCATAGTTCTAGAGTGATGTAAGACTCGAACCTTTTGAGGTCAATACATTTGTGATGTCCACTAGACCATTATGATATAATAATCCTTGTGATAGTAGCATGGTGAAAGCAATGTCACTGTGATATCCCCAAGTGTACCACCTGATGTTATTATGGCATTGTGACTACAGAGAAAAATACAAAATTTGATATCGTTAGAAATTGTGATATTACCATACTCCATTGTGATGTCTAATTCAGTGTAATGGATAAATTTTATGCTCATGATTACCATTGTGATTTCACAAAAAGACTTTTGCGATACTGGTAGAAAAGTTGTGGGGTCATAATTCCCTTTGCGATTTACAACGTAGCATGGTGATGGCACAATGCTGTTTTTGACATCTAATAGTATCATTGTGAATCATAATGCCGTTATGACTAAACAGGTTCTTGTGCCCCTCATAATACAATAGTGATTACAACAGCCTTTTGATATAACCATTCAATTGTTATGTCATTTAAATTTTCCAGGGTGTCACAATAAAACCAGTGAGATGTCACTATGAGATTGTGATGTCCACTAGAACCACTGCGTTGTCAAAATTCTCTTGCAAATCCCTTAGTAGCCCGTGTTGTCACAATCTGTTTTTGATATCCCAATAGTACCATTGTGATGTCGTTATGCGTTATGACTGAGAATTTCCATTGTGATGTCATAGTCAATTATGATGTCTAATGACCATTGTGAGTCACAGTCTATTATAATGTCATAATTCTCTGTTGTGGTAGGATAGTGAAGGCACAATCTCTTTGTGGTAGCCCACTATTACCATTGTGATGTCATAATACCTTGCCATGTCACATATCACATGGCGATGTCATAATGTATTGTGATATCCTAATAGTACCATTGTTGTCATAATGCCACTGTGACTAGAGAATATTACATTGTGGTGTCATATACCCAAATGATATGTCACTATGATACCATTGGATAACAGAGGTGTGACAATGCCATAATTCTCTATGTTGTCGAGTGAACCTTGTGATGGCACAGTACGATTAGGATGTCCTAAGAGTACCACTGTTAGGTCATCATACACTTCATGTCCCAGATAGTAAGATTGTTTATAGTAAGTACCACTGTGATGATCATAATATCACTGTGACTAAGAATTCCATTGTTATGTCCATAGTACAATTTAGATGTCACAACAGTACCATTGGAAGTCACAAATGATTGTAATATCATAATTCTCTAGGGATGTCACAGTCACACCAAAATGATGTACAATAGGAACATGACGTCCTACAAGGACCATTGTTTTGTCATAATACCTGTGATGTTGAATGTAGCATCGTGATGTCTAACATCTCTGTGATATCCTAATTGCACCATTGTGTTGCCGATGCAATTTTGACTAGAGAATAGTTCCATTGTGTTGTCGTGGTACAACTGTGAAGTCACAATAGTATCATTGCGATGTCTGAATTCAATTGAAATGTCACGTCTCTAGTGTGTCCCAATCTATAAGCGTTGTGATGTCCCAAAATGATTGTGATGTTCTACTAGTACCATTGTGATGTCATAATACACTTGTGATGTCACCATAGTACCTTTGTGAAGCACAATGTTTGGTGATGTTGAATCGTCCCCATTGTGAAGTCATCATGCATTGCGAATAGAGCATAATCGACTGTGATGTCATAATCATTTGTGATATCTACTATACTATGATTATGATGTCACAATTAAATGTAATGTCATGTGCTCTAGAGATGTCAAAATCGAACATTTGGATGTCATGATGGGATTGTGATGTGTCATCCTAGTTCCTTTTTTATTTTATCAAACCCTTCGATGTTACAGTAGTAGCATTGTGCTGTCATGTCGTACCATTGTGATGTCCATGTCAGGGTAATGACATAATTCTCTAGGACAGCGACAAACACAAAATTGTGCTTTCACAATGAGTCATGATGACCTACTTGTAACATTTTCATGTCATAATCCCTTGTGATGTCCCAATAGTAGAGCGTGATATCCCAATACCTTTGTGACATCCTACAGTACCATTGTGATGTCATGATGCCATTATGACTAGACAATTGTACACTGGGATATCATAATAATAGTGATGTCAATAAAGTACATGTGATGTGAGAGACCATCTTGATGTCGTCATCCTGCTCTGGCTACAGAAAGTACCATTGTGATGCGTAGTACAATTGTGATGTCACAGTCGGACCACTGTGGTGTCACAATTCAATTGTAATGTCTATTCTCTTGCTGTCACAGTGTCCACTGTGATGTCAGAATATGATTGTGATGCCTTACTGGTAACTTTGTGATATCACAGTATTATGGTGAAGTCCTACTAGTACAGTTGTGATGTCATAATTCACTTCTGATGTCATAATAGTAGTATTGCGTGTCACTATTCCATTGTGATGTCATAATTCTCTGGTCATGTCACACTCGAGCATTGTGATGTCACAATCCTACTAGTACCACTGAGATGTCATAATACCTTGCTATATCATCTAGTAGCATGGTGATGTTACATAACTGTGTGACATCCACTAGCACCTTCTTCATATCAGAATGCCATTGTGACGTGGAGAATGGTACCATTGTGATGTCAAAAGTACATTGTGATGCACGTTTCAATAATAATGTCATAGTTCTAGAGTGATGTAAGACTCGAACCATTGTGAGGTCTAATACATTTGTGATGTCCCACTAGTACCATTATGATATAATAATCCTTGTGATAGTAGCATAGTGATGTCACATGTCCACTGTGATATTCTAAGTGTACCATGTGATGTTATTATGGCATTGTGACTGCAGAATAGTACAATGTGATATGCGTTAGAAATTGTGATGTTACCATACTACCATTGTGATGTCCTAATTCAATTGTAATAGGATAAATCTCTAATACTTTCACAGCATTACCATTGTGATTTCAATGCACGACTGTGCGTACTGGTAGAAAGTTGTGACGTCATAATTCCTTGCGATTTCACAACAGTAGCATGGTGATGGCACAATGCTGTTGTGACATCCTAATAGTATCATTGTGATATCATAATGCAGTTATGACGACAGGTTCACATTGTGCCATCTAATACAATGTGATGTCACAACAGCCCTATTTGATATAACCATTCCCAATGTTATGTCATAATTCTCCAGCGATGTCACAATAAAACCAGTGAGATGTCACATGAGATTGTGATGTCCCACTAGAACCACTGCGTTGTCAAAATTCTCTTGCGAAATCACATTAGTAGCACTGTGTTGTCACAATCTGTTTCCGATATCCCAATGGTACCATTGTGATGTCTTTTGCCGTTTTGATAAAAAATTTCCCAGGGTGTCATAGTACAATTATAGCCAATAAGACCATTGTAGTCACCCGTCATTATAATGTCATAATTTCGTTGGGTAATGGAAAGGGACAATCTCTTTGGAGCCACTAGTACCATTGTGATTCTTAAAACCTTTCCATTCACAATATCCCTGCGATTCATAATGTATTTGTGAACCTAATAGTACCATTGTTGTATAATGCCACTTATGAAATATTACCATTGTGGTGTCATAGACAACTGATGTCACTATGATACCATTGGGGTACGGGTCAAACAAAGCCATAATTCTCTTTGTTGTCCAAAATTTAACCCCGTGATGGCACAGAGATTGGGGTTCCAAGGTCTGTTGGTCATCATACCCCAATTCCCCTATAACATTGTTTATAGTAAATCCACTGTGATGTCAAAAATCCTGTACTACAGAATCCCATTTTTTGTCATAGTACAATTTAGATGTCACAACAGTACCATTGGGGAAATCAAATGATTGTAATATCATAATTCTTAGGGATGTCACAGTCACACAAAATGATGTCAATAGGAACATGACGTCCTACAAGGACCATTGTTTTGTCATAATCCCTTGTGATGTTAATAGTAGCATCGTGATGTCACAACATCTCTGTGATATCCCAATTGCACCATTGTGTTGCTGATGCAATTTTGACTGAGAATAGTTCCATTGTGTTGTTTGGTACAACTGTGAAGTCACAAGTATCATTGTGATGTCACAATTCAATTAAATGTCACGTTCTCTAGTGATGTCCCAATCATAGCGGGATTCCCAAAATGATTGTGATGTTCTACTAGTACCATTGTGATGTCATAATACCTTCGATGTCACCATAGTACCTTTGTGAAGGCACAATGTTTGGTGATGTTCGAATGATCCCATTGTGAAGTCATCATGCCATTGCGAATGAGCATATACGACTGTGATGTCATAATACATTTGTGGGTATCACTATACTATGATTATGATGTCCAATTAAAAGTAATGTCATTGCTCTAGAGATGTCAAAATCGAACCATTTGGATGTCATGATGGGATTGTGATGTCATCCCAGTGCCCCTTTTTATTTTATCAAACCCTTCCGATGTTACAGTAGTAGCATTTGTTGTCTCATCGTCACCATTGTGATGTCTCAAGTCAAGGGTAATGACATAATTCTCTAGGAACTGACAAACACAAATTGTGCTTTCAATAGATCATGATGACCTACTTGTAACATTTTCATGTCATAATACCCTTGTGATGTCCCAATAGTAGCAACGTGATATCCCAATACCCTTTTTGACATCCCACCAGTACCATTGTGATGTCATGATGCCATTTTGACTAACAATTGTACACTGGGATATCATAATACAAAAGTGATGTCAGGTACTATTGTGATGTAGAAGAGGAAACCCTCTTGATGTCGTAAACCTCTCTGGCTACAGAAGAGTACCATTGTGATGACGTAGTACAATTGTGATGTCACAGTCGGACCACTGGTGTCACAATTCAATTTAATGTCCTAATTCTCTATTGCTGTCACAGTCGGTCCACTGTGATGTCAGAATATGATGTGATGCTTACTGGTAACTTTGTGATATCACAGTATTATGGTGAAGTCCTACTAGTACAGTTGTGATGTCATAATTCACTTTGATGTCATAATATAGTATTGCATGTCACTATTCCATTGTGATGTCATAATTCTCTGGTCATGTCCCTCAAAAAAATTTTGATGTCACAATCCTACTATACCACTGAGATGTCATAATACCTTGCTATATCATTAGTACATGGTGATTTTTAATAACTTGTGAATCCCCTGCACCTTCTTATATCAGAATCCATTGTGTGGAGAATGGTCCATTGTGATGTCAAAGTACATTGTGATGACTTTTAATAATAATGTCATAGTTCTAAGTGAGGAGCTGAACCATTGTGAGGGCTCCCTTTTGGGTGTCCCCCTAGTACCATTTGTATAATAATCCCTTGTGATAGATAGTGATGTCACAATGTCATGTGATATCTAAGTGTCCACGTGATGTTATAATGGGATTGTGACTACAGAATAGTACAATTGTGAAAAGGTTTAAAATTGTGATGTTGATACTACCATTTTGTGATTTCTAATTCTTTTAATAAAAAAATTCTAATACTTTCACATGTTAATTGTGATTTCTGTCCGATGTAATTTTACTTGAAAAGTTGTATAATTCCTTTTTTTACAAAAGGAGGGGTGCCGCGTTGGAATCCCTAATTTTTATCATTGTGATTCATAAAATGGGTAAAGACTTTGACAGGGGGTTACATTGTCCATCATAATACAATAGTGTGTACAAAGCCCTTTGTGATATAACCATTCCCAAATTGTTATTCATAATTCTCCAGGATGTAAATAAACCAGTGAGATTCACATGGTTTTTGATGTCCCACTGAAACCCTTGTTGTCAAAAATTCCTTCTAATCACCTTTTGTAGCATGGTTGTCACAATCTGTTTGAATCCAATAGTACCCTTGTGAATTTTATGCCTTATGACTAGGAATTTCCCATTGTGATGTATAAATTAAAAAATATGTTTTTCCAAAAAACCAGTAAAGTACCAGTCTTTAAAAATTCTTTTAAATTCTTGTTTGGTTAGGTGTGACAAATTTTTGTGGTTTATGTACCTTGTGATGTCATTACCCTTGCCATGTCAAATTCCTCGATGTATAATTATTTGGATATCCTAAAATTCCATTGTTGTCATAATCCCTGTGACTAAGAATATTACCATTGTGGGGTCATATACAAATGAATGTCATATGATACCCTTGGGGAACGGGAGTCAATACAATCCATAATTCTCTATTGTTGTCAAATGAAACCCCCCCGTGATGCAAGTACATTGGGATGTCCTAAAGTACCATGTTGGGTATCATAGCCGATTCCCGATAGTAACATTGTTTTTGGGAAAGGGCCCTGTGATGTTATATCATGTGACTACAAATCCCATTGTTTGCATAGCAAATTTAGATTCAAATACCATTGGGAAATCCAAATGATTGTAATATCATAATTCTCTAGGATGTCACAGTCACACCAAAATGATGTACAATAGGAAAATGGGTCCCACAAGGACCATTGTTTTTTCATAATACCCTTGTGATTTACAATAGTGCATTGATGTCTACATCTCTGTGATATCCTAATTGCACCATTTGTTGCCTGTGCAATTTTGACTAGAAAAAAGTTCCATTGTGTTGTCGTGGGCAATGTGAATCTTAAAATAGGGGGGGCCAAATTTGAAATTAATTTTAATTCCCCTAGGGGTTTTGATGTCCCAAAATGATTTGATGTTCTTTCCATTTGATGTCTAAACATTTCGATTACCATAGCCCCTTTTTGGGGACAATTTTTTGGGGATTTCGAATTCCCCTTTGAAGTCATCATGCCATTGCGAATAGAGCATTGGGCTGTGATGTCTTACATTTGTGTATACATACTTTATTTTGATGTCTGGTAAAAGTAATTCATAATGCTCTAGGATGTCAAATCGAAACCCTTTGGATGTATGATGGGTTGTGATGTCATCTGTGCCCCTTTTATTTTTAAACCCTTCGATGTTACATGTAGCATTTGCTGTCATTCTCCATTGTGATGCTCCGTAAAGGGTTGACATAATTCTCTGGACAGCGACAAAACAAAATTTCTTTCAAAAAAAATAGTACCTCTTGTAACATTTTCATGTCATAAAACCCGGATGTCCCCAAAAGAACGTGATATCCCCCTATTTGTGAATCCTACAGTACCATTTGTGTCATGATGCCTTTGACTAACAATTTTAACTGGATATCATAAACAATAGGTGCACAATTACTATTGGATGTGAAAAAAGGATTTGATGCTAAACCCCTCTGGCTACAGAAAAACCCTTGTGATGCTAGTAAAGTGATGTCACAGTGGACCACTGTGTTCACAATTAATTTAATGTCTAATTCTCTTTGCTGTCAGGGGGCCCTGTGATGTCAAAATATTTTGATTTTACTGGCTGTGATTCCAGTATTAGGTGAATCCTCTAGTACAGTTGGATGTATTTACTTCTGATGTCATAATAAAGTATTCGATGTCACTATTCCATTGTGATGTCTTTTTTCTGGTCACCCCACTCGAGCGGTGTGAAAAAAGTTTAATCCTATATACCACTGAGATGTCTAATACCCCGCTTATCATTAGTAGCATGGTGATGTTACAATAACTGTTGTCCCCTGGGACCTTCTTCATATCAGAATGCCATTGTGCCGGAGAATGGTACCATTGTGATGTCAAAATACTTTTGAGGCCTTCAAAAAAATGTCATAGTTTAAAGGGGGGTAAGTTAAAATTTTTGGTCACAATACATTTTTATTCACTATCCCAAAATAAATAATCCTTGTGATATGATGTATTCCAAAGTCCCTTTTGGGTATCTAAGTTACCACGTGATGTTATAATGGCATTTGACTCAGAATAACAATTTTGATGTCGTTGAGTTGTGATGTTCGATTCCGTATGTCCTAATTCAATTGTAATGGATAAATCTCTAATACTTTCACTATTACCATTGTGATTTCTGTCGACTGTGCTACTGGTGAAAAATTTTGGGCAAAATTCCTTGCGATTTTAACAGTACATGTGATGTCCAAAGCTTTGTACACCGTATTTTGGTATCATAATGCCGTTATGACTTGCGGGGTTTTTTTGCCCTCAAATACAATAGTGTGTCACAACAGCCTTTTGTTAACCTTTAATTGTTATGTCCAAAATTTTCCAGCGATGTCACAAAAAAACCAGTGAATGTCACTTTTGTGATGCCCCCTAGAACCCTGGTTTTCAAAATTCTCTTGCGAAATCACTTTAGCATGTGTTGTCCTCTTTCTGATACCCCAAAAGTAATTGTGATTCGTTATGCCCTTATGACTAGAGAATATTCCCCTTGTGATGTCATAGTACAATTTGATGTCAATAAACCATTAAAAGGTCACCAGTCTATTATAATGTCATAATTCTCTTTTGTGGTAGGAAGTGGGGACAATCTCTTTGTGGTAGCCCCTAGTACCTTTTGATTCTTACCCTTGCCATGTCCTTCCCTGGTGTCATTGTATTTGTGATATCCCAAAAGTACCATTTTGTCATAATGCCTGTTTGGGAAAAAAATTTGTGTCATAGTACAATGATATGTATATAACCATTTGGGGTCGAGGTCAAAACCATATAATTCTCTATTGTTGTCAATTTAACCCCTTTTGATTTCACAATCATTGGGATTCTAATCATGTTGGGGGTTATACCCCGATGTCATATAACATTGTTTTTTAGTAATTTCCACTGTGATGTCAATTCCCGTATACAGAATGCACCATTGTTATGTCATAGTACAATTTGTGTCCCAAAAACCATTGGGGGAATACAAATGATTGAATATCATAATTCTCTAGGGATGTCCAAATCAAACCAAATGATGTCCAAAAAGGAACATGCGTCTAAAAACCATTGTTTTTATAATTTCCCCTTTTGATTTAAAAAAGTACATCGTGATTCTAACATCTCTGTGATATCCTAATTGCACCTTTTGTTGCCCGTAATTTTTACTAGAAAAGTTCCATTTGTTTGTTTGGGAAACGTGAAGTCCTGTATCATTGTGATGTCCAAAATTTAATTGAAAATTACAGTTCTCTAGTGATGTCCCAATCATAGGTTGTGTTCCCAAAATGATTGTGATGTTCTCTAGTACCATTGTGATGTCATAATACACTTGCGATGTCACCCATGTTTGCTGGCCAGAGGCACAATGTGTTGGTGATGTTCGAGATAAGTCCCATTGTGAAGTCATCATGCCATTCTTGAATAGAGCATAGTACGACTGTGATGTCATAATACATTTGTAGTATCACTATACTATGATTATGATATCACAATTAAAATGTAATGTCATAATGCTCTAGAATGTCAAAATCAATTCATTTGGATGTCATGATGGGATTGTGATGTCATATGGAGTGCCCTTGTTATTTATCCAAACCCTTCGATGTTACAGTAGTAGCATTGTGCTGTCATAATCGTACCATTGTAGTGTCTCATGTCAAGGGTAATGACGCAATTCTCTAGGACAGCGACAAACACAAAATTGTGCTTTCACAATGAATCGTGATGACCTACTTGTAACATTTTTCATGTCATAATACCCTTGTGATGTCCCAATAGTAGCAGCGTGATATCCCAATACCTTTGTGACATCCTACTAGTACCATTGTGATGTCATAATACACTTGCAATGTCACCATAGTACCTTTGTGAGGCACAATGTCTTGGTGATGTTTAGATCGTGTACCATTGTGATCATCATGGCACTAGTACCATTA
>JAEOAE010002613.1:0-15455 GCA_036365155.1 Meriones psammophilus
TCTCGAGGTGGTGCTATTCCTAATTGTCTGGAGAAAGTGCCAGGTTGATTTAGGAAGTCATTGTATGTTTACATTCCTACTAGCAATGAAGGAGGATCTCCCCTTTCTCCAAGTAAATCCCCATCCAGCATGAGTTGTCACTTGAGTTATTTATCTTAGTCATTATTTTGATGGGTGTAAGGTGAAATCTCAGGTGGTTTGATTTGCATTTCCTGATGTCTAAGTGAATGTTGAATACTTTGCGCTTTCTCTGCCATTCTATATTCTCTATTGAGAATTCTCTGTTTAGCTCTGTACCCAATTCTTAATTTGGGTTACTTGATTTGTTGGTGTTTAACTTTTGAAATCTTTATAAATACTGGATATTAAATCCATCTGTCAGATATAAGGTTGTAACATCCTTTCCTAATCTGCAGGCAGTCATTTTGTTTTGACAACAGTTTCCTTTGACTTATAGAAGTTTTTCAGTTTCATGAGGTCCCATTTATTGATTATGTTTTGAGGTCTTGATCCACGTGGAGTTTAGTTTTGTGCAGAGTGATAAGTCTCTCTTTGCATTTCCTACATGTAGACTTCCAGTTAGACCAGCACCATTTGTTGAAGATGCTGTTTTTTTCCCATTGTATGGTTTTGGCATCTTTGTTAAGAATCAGGTGTCCATAAGTGTGTGGGTTTATTTCTGGGTCTTCTGTTCAGTTCCATTGATCCACCATTCTTTTTCTATGCCAGTACGATGCAATTTTTATTATTGCTGCTCTATAGTACAGCTTGAGATCAGGGATGGAGATACCTCCAGAAGATCTTTTATCATAGAGGATTGTTTTAGCAGTTCTGGGTTTCTTGTTATTCCATATGAAGTTGAGAAATTTTCTTTCAATGTCTGTAAAGAATTGTGTTGGTAATTTGATAGGAATTGCATTGAATCTGTAGATTGCTTTTGATAAGATGGCCATTTTTACTATGTTAATCCTGCCAAGCCATGAACATGGGAAATCTTTCCATCTTCTGATATCTTCTTCTAATTCTTTCTTCAGAGACTTGAATTTTTTTTCATACAAGTCTTTGACTTGCTTGGTTAGGGTCACACCAAGGTACTTTATGTCTTTTGTGGCTCTTGTAAAAGGTTTCCCTAATTTCTTTCTCAGCTCTTTTTTTCTTTTGTATACAGATTTTTTTTTTTTTTTTTTTTTTTTTAGTTAATTTTGTATCTGGCCACTTTGATGAAGGTGTTTATCAGCTGTAGGAGTTTCATGGTAGAATTTTTGGGGTCACTCAGGTATGCTATCATATCATCTGCAAATAGTGATAATTTGACTTCTTCCTTTCCAATTTGTATCCCCTTGATCTCCTTCCAGAACTATGTTGAAGAGATATGGAGAGAGTGGGCAGCCTTGCCTTGTTCCTGATTTCAATGGGATTGCTTTAAGTTTCTCTCTGCTTAGTTTGGTGTTGGCTATAGGCTTGCTGTATATTGCTTTTAATATGTTTAGATATCTGCCTTGTATCCCTGATCTCTCCAAGACTTTAAACATGAATGGATTTTTTATTTTGTCAAATCCTTTTTCAGTACCTAGGCTTTTTGGATGGCTTTTTTTTTTTCTATTTCATTTGGGGATATAGTACTATTTAATTGATTTACCTCATATATTGAACCACCCCCTGCATAATCTGGGATGAGAAACTTGTCATTTCATTTAAATTTTCAAATTTGTTCCGTATAGTTTTAAGTAAAGTCCTAATGATTGCTTGGATTCTCAGTGTCTGTAGTTATGTCCCTTTTCATTTCTGATTTTGTTGATTTGGATGGTGTCTCTCTGCCTTTTAGTTATAAGCAGCTAGGGTTTGTCTATCTTGTTGATTTCTCAAAGAACCAGCTGCTTAGTTTCGTGATTCTTTGGTGTTGGGTGCGGTTTCTGGTACTTCCTTGAATCCCAGGTTGCATTTAACCCCTTGGCAGGAAGATTTTCCCAAAGGAGCCTCCGCTTGTGGTATGGTCACTGAATGGCAGGTGTTTTTTAGGAACATGCCGCCAGCTCATCTCCAGCATGGTGACTGAATATAATTATTGTTGCCTTGTTATTAAAGGGCTATCCTTCCACCCAGAGAAGTTCTGGAGACAGCTGCCCTGCTGCTGGGTTTCCTTGCTGTAAATTTAGTGAGCTGCTGCTGTAACCTGGGTGCCTTGTGGCTTCAAGGCTTTAGTTAGGGAAACTAAGGTCCTTGAGCTGTATCTGGGGTTGATCTTGGGGAACCCAGTCAGGTCTGAGTTTGAGCTTCCAGCCCCAGTACCCAAGTGGTAATTCAGTGAAAGGCTTAGCACCATCCTCATGTGTACAGCAGGAAGCTAGAGTCTGGAGCCTGTGGATAACCAGAAACTTTTCTGAGCTAGAGTTTATCCTGAGGTAGGCTGATATTTTCCCCAACTTTGGGTTTTCCCTACAGGAAGACCTAGCCCATACTGTCTGCTGGCGTAGAGAGTGCGTAGGCACTCGCCAGAGTTGCTGCTCCAAGCTGTGACCGGCAGAACCTGAGAACTTTCCTGAGAACATTCCTGTGTGTGGTGGTGGTAGTGGTGGTGGGGTCATCTGACTGCTCTGCTGGGACCTGCTGTTTCTCTTTTGTGGGTTCTTCCACAGAGAAACCCAGCCTCTAGTGCCTGGGGGCACACACACCTCTGTCTGTGACAGAGAGTCAGGTGCGCAGAGCTGGTGAGCAGCCCCACTCAGGGCTGGCTGCTGTACACACCCGCAGCCCACAGGACCTTTTCGAGGATAGGACTGGGTGACCCTGGAGGTCAGACCCACTTAAGCCTTCCTGTGTGGGTTTTCTCAAGACTGGGATCCCAGTCTCAGCCCTGGAGGCACAGTTCAGCTGGGGAAGGTGATCAGGACATGTTTCTTGGTCTATTTGCTTGAAAACCTTACTTCCTGCCTAAACAGCCCCAGGAAATTTTCCAGGATTAGCTGGGTGCTCTGAGGTTGAACCCATTTTTTTTTCTCATCATTGGGTTTTTATCACCTGGTAAACACAGTCAATGGTGTTGGGGCCAACAGTTCCAACTATTTGTCACTGTGCAGTCTCTACTACCTTCCTGCTCATTAGCTCACAGTATGCAATCAGCTCTGCAATCTGGGATCTGCTTTAATTTCCTTTACTGAATATGAGTATTTGATTTACGCATGAATATGAACTCTTGTGTGCCTGATTATCACAGTAGTCCAAAGATGTCTTCAGAACTCATGAACCTATAGCAATTGATAGTGCAGTGGGTCCCAGTTAAACACTGACAATTGAGACTAGTTACTTGGGTAAGAGCAGCAAGTGTACCCTCACTGCTGAGCCATCTATTCCAGTTTTATACGCTTATTTATGATCAGCATTACATTGTTAATATTAGTCACTTCTATTTTTAGCTGGTTAAAACATGCATTCCCTTTAGTAAGATATCATTGAAGTTACAGTTTAAGCTGAAGAAGAAGATTTTTGGGAGAATAAATATACAACAGGAGGAATGTATAATTCCTTTTAGAAAACTTCAGTAAAGACTCCTGAGTTCTTTCAATATTTTGTGTTTGTTTGATTGACTTTTTAGAGGAGGCTCTGTCTTACTATATAGGTCTGGCTGTCCTAGAATCCTTTTGAATAGATAATGCTGACATCCAGTTCAATATAATATACACCTGTGTCTGCTCTCCGGGAGTGATGGACGTAGCGCATGACAGAATACACCTGGCTTGTCCACTCAGTTTTTGTAGATAGTAACTGTTATTAAATTTCTGGATCTGTACTTCTGGTATTGTTCTCATCTGTTAATTTCTCTCTGTGTTCTGTCTCTATGTTCTGTCTTTCTATTTCACACTCTTTCTCTCTGTTTGTCTTTGTCCATACAACTGCTATGTCTATTCCAAAGCTATATCCTCTCAAAAAAATCTAGATATGATACAGTTAAAACTTGTTATTCGCTTTCTAAATGCGACTTAAATGATAAATGATTAATACTTCTTTTTTTAATAGAAAAGTTTTAATCTTATTTTTAATCTATAGACTACATTATTTAGTAAGGAAGATATACAAAACAACACCAAAGAATAACTATGTGCTCTTTTCCTTCTTTTATCAAATACTCAGAAATATGGTGTTATTGGCCAGGAATGTTGTTGCTTGCCACTCACATTATTTTATCCATGCATTCACTGCACTCCACTCTCTCTTCCACAAATATATAGAGCCCCTCTTCACATACTGTTATGCTACATCCCTGTTTCCCTGGTCAAAACATAATATTCAGTACCATGTTGTCTTTGACTGATGTTAATCTATCTGTTCAGTGTCCTGATCAACACATCCTATTTGTTGCTACATAAAACATCATGATCAAGTTTTGTCCTTCCACTTGCATCATGACAGGGTCCTGACCTACTCACCCAAGTAACTGAAGATGATTCATAGATTGCTCAAGAACCCAACTAATGGCTACTTTATATTCTATGTCTTACAAAACTGATGAAACACAGGTGTTTAAGCATGCCTTGTTTTTTTTTGTTTTGTTTGTTTTGTTTCTTTTTTCAATCTAACCTTTAGGCTTTTTATCTCCCCACTTTATATCAATGCGACAGCACCTAACTGTAAAACATTCACACTTCTGTGTCAGAAAATAAATTGAAGAAGCAGTAGAGTTATATGATTATATTGACAATGATCATAAATTATATTGTTGCCACTGCTCTGCTGTGCCAAATGTATGGCATATTTTAGAACTGGTGACCTTCAATGATGTGCATGTGAAATTCAGCCAAGAAGAGGTGGGCCTGCTGAACCCTCCCACAACTCTACAAAATGTGGAGCTAGAGACCTGTGAAACCCTCACTGCCATAGTAAACCCAATTTTTCTTTCACTTTTAAAAATAAAGAGACAACTTTTACTTTGTTATTGATCCTCTTCTGTAATTCTTAATTTGAGAAATGAGGAGGAATATGGGTAAATAACCAGGCATGGTTCATGGGTCACAGAAGATATGATTTGGCCTACTTAATAATAACATGATATTTCCACAATATATATTTCATACTATAAAATTTTGGCTACAATTGGGATGATGGATAATACAAAGAACATTTTCAAAGTTCTACAAGTAATAAAAAGGTAACTTTATGTATGTTGATGATATAAATCTAAATTTTAATGTGTCCGGAAGTCTGGTGTTTGTTTGCTGTTTGTTTATTACGCTTTTTATTTTCTGTTTTTTAAAAAAGATTTCGCATCTGTGACTTTCTTAGACTTGGCTTGTTAGACAAGCCTGACTCAAAATCACACAGATTCGTCGCTCTTGCCTCTACAAGTGCTGGAATTGAAGGCGTGTATCAGCACCTATGGCAGTCCTGGAAGTTTTTGTAAAGAAAAGCAACAATGTAGAAATAGCACTGCTTTAAGTGTATTGATGATCATTAAAATCTCATAATTCCATGTACTTCAATGTCAGGTATCTGATTTTGTGTTTACAAGGCACTTCAAGATAGAAGAAAATAAAATAATATTGTAATAAAATACGGTTTGAATCATATGATATTACAGCTACTGACTTGAACTGCCAATCTGTTTAGTCTCATCTTCATCTAGTCAGATATTGTAAGAGTGTGTACACACTGAATTGGTGATCAGTATGTGTTCAAAACCTTCTAATACAAAAATTACGTAGTAGGACCAGTGTCACTAATTTTCGCGCAGCAATATTTCAAAGTTTAGTGAAAGGAGCAGTTTATGGAGAATCAAGAATATTGTTGTGAGAAACCTTAATCCTTATATGATATGTCTCTGATGAAATAAAAACAAACTGTTAATCAATGTGGGAATCTTTATACTTTTGTAACCAAACTGGTATATCATATATCAAAATGATTCTAAGACACATGAGCATAGGGTTATTGAAAGAAACAGTGTCCCCTTGGTTCCTTCCAAGAACAATTGATTAGTAGAGTCCCCACCAGAGTAAATTTGAATGTGATAAATGGTTACTGTTAATTGGTTTTGGTAACTTCATCGCAGAATTCATCAGCGCAAAACCATATTGCTGGAAAATACCCGTGAATACTAGGAATTTGAACTTTTGCTTGTTCACTCACTTTGTAAATGAAGTATCATTCATACAGTACAAAATTTGTGAATAGATTGCTGTGGTAAAACTCTTGGAATTTTTCAATACCTTTCATATATAGGAGAAACCTCTTTTTAGAAAAATGATGTTATAAAAGTGATCCACATAACAAATGCCTACCATCACAGGGATCTTCAAAATACCTATAATGAAGGGGAATACCATGAATGTGAATAAAGTGATAAAACTTTAAAATTTGATTCTTCACAATTAGACCAAAATTATGAAACAATTCATAGATAAATATATTTTATTAGTGTAATGAAACCAAAGCTGTAGTAAATATTTCACATATTGTAATTTCTTTGCAGGCATGAAAGCAGTCATACTGAAGAAAGGAAACCCTTTAAATGCACTCTATATGGTAAGCCTTCCTATATCCTGTTCTCTTATGGCATAAAGAACACACACTGAAGGAAGCCTTACAAATGTGATGTTATGGTGAAGCCTTTTGCAAAAAGCAGTCAAGCTCCTTACAGCATAAAAAGAACACATACTGGAGAGAAAACTTATAGGCAGTAACCCAGTATGGTAAAGCCTTTGCACAAAACAGTACTCTCTTAAGCCTGAGAACACACACTGGAAGAGAAACCTTATAGATATAACCAGTGTGGTAAAGCCTTTGCACAAAACATCTATCTCATAAGACCTAAAAAAGAACACACACTGGAGAAACTTATGAATGTAACCCAGTGGGTAAAGCCTTTGTAGAAAAAGTGCTCTCTTAAGCCATAAAAAGACACACACTGGAGAGAAACCTTATGAATGTAAAATCCATTGTGGTAAAACCTTTGCAGTAAACAGTCATCTCATAAGCCATAGAAGAACACACACTGGAAGAGCCTTAGATAATAGCAGGTGTGGCAAAGCCTTTGCAGAAAACAGTCATCATAAGCATAAAGAACACCCTGGGAGAGAAACCTTATAGATGCTGCTTCAGGTGTAGTGAGCCTTTACAAAAGAGTACTCTCTTAAGCCATAAAGAACACACACTGGAAAGCCTTACAAATGTAATCAATGTGATAAAGCCTTTTCACAGAACAGTCATCTCATAAGCCATAAAAAACACATACTGGAAAGAACCTTGAATATACCCGCGGGATAAAGCCTTTGCTGTAGAGTAGTCTCCGAAAATAGCAAAAAGACACACCAGTGGAGAGAAGCCTTGTGGCGCCATTAGTGTGATAAATCCTTTACATGTAACAATCATCTCTAAGACAACAATACATTCTGAAGGGAAACCATAGGAATATAACTA
The DNA here is from genome assembly GCA_036365155.1 of Meriones psammophilus. NCBI lineage: Eukaryota > Metazoa > Chordata > Mammalia > Rodentia > Muridae > Meriones > Meriones psammophilus. Next base: position 7,411 of record JAEOAE010002613.1, read on the forward strand.
TGTGGCAAAGCCTTTGCATGAACATCTCCTAATACATAAAAGAACACATACTGAAAGATGTCTGATTGTACCCACTGAAAAACTTTGGACTTCAGAATAATCTCTACACTCATGAAAGAAATCCTAATGGGACAGAAAGCCTGGGGAGTGTTTTTAACATGGTGAAACCATTCCACATTTGTATAATCTTCATCATCATGAAAGGATTCATTAGAGGAAAACTTATGAATGTGTTAAAATGGTGAGACTTTTGCACAAATCCAGTCATCATCAACATAAAGCATCCTTACTGAGAGAATTTCAGAGTATACAAGGTGGAAAGGCCACAGTACTTTGGTCCACTGAGATGCAACAGAACTGTAAAACTTGCTCAATGGAAATGATCTCCCTTTATGAAAGGGTGCGGGATAGGGCAATAGGAACGAGGGCAGTCGCGGCAGAGAACGGAGGTGATTAGTATTGGAATTAAAGTAATAAACTTATTTTAAAAAGAATACAATGAATGGTGAATATCAATTACATGCAACAGTATTATGGCAATGTTTACGGAAGACTTATTGATAATCCTGACTTCAACATTTACTTATTTTCAATTGCCTCTACTTTTACACAAGAAACTTAGTCCAGTGGATGAATATGGTAATGGTGAATAACACCAGCCAGGAAGTTCTCTGAGAGTAATACAACAGCGGTAGCCTGCAGAAGTTTCTTTTGTACACATACCTATTTTTCCAGGCAACATTGAAAAACATCGCCAACCCACCTCAATTTTGATATGAGGGGAGGAGGCTTTTCCATGTATGAACCTGCTTCTGGAGTAGATGTGTAACCATGTCAAGGGTGAGTTTTCTTCCTGACTCATCTAGAGAGTGTCTTTAGACATAGACACCACTCATCAAATTTGGATAGATGAAGCCTTTGACACAGATCCTAATAACTCTCCCTCCCTTCAAATATAGGATACTTGATTCGTGTCCTTGTTCTTATTCATATAATAGGAATGCGCCGTTTAATGCAAATCGGGCATCCTTGAATTGCTCAGCATTAAACAATTATCTACACCTATGCTGAGCATCCCAGGCACCCCCAAGGATATAAGCCTCTATTTTTGTTTTCTGACCAGTTGAACCTACTTAAGGTGGTTCCCAGAGTGGCTGACCACAGTTATGCTTGGCGGGCTTCCAAGCTTATGCTAATCATCTTTCGCCCTTATGCCTTCCTGGGATGGTGGGAACCAGCCCACCAGGTAGCAAGAGAATCATATTCTCTGAAAAGCCTGTGATAAAATGTTTCCCATATCATAGCATTTCCTCAAAGTTCACATGTTTCTGGATGTGAGATGGTCAATCAACAGTGTCTTGGAGCAGGACTCTTTTAAAAAGATTTTTCTTAGTGTTTTATTCCCCGTAAGGGAGGTAAGCTTCATGGAGTTGAAATCTTCTGAGGTAGTACAGTGGCCTATGGAAAAAAAATAAGAGCGAAAAATTTTTTTTTCTCTGTTTTTTAAAAGCTGAGTACTGTTCTGATAATGATGGGGGGATGGGAAAGGGGAGGAACCCCCCTTTGGGGGTCTAGGAAAGGGGTGGGGGAAAATGGAGGGGGGGTGGGGCCAAGGGGGTTAGGGAGGACCTTCCAATCAGCATATATAATGAATAAATTTGGGAAAAAAAAACAATTAATAAAAAAAAAATAAAACATATTTAAAAAATACAAAACAAAAAGCAAAAAATTTTAGTCTAGTTTGGGTAACCTTAACCCCCAAAAAAAAGATAAAGAAAAAAAAGAAAAAAAAATCTTTTTTTTTTTGTCACCTTTCTTCCCCGTGGCTCACTTGATAATTTATCCAAAGGGGGAAACCCTTCTTCTCTCAAATTTGTGTTACCATAGAAGTGGATTCAAAAAATGGGAAATAATGGCGAGGTTCAGCAATCAAATCAAACCTACCTGCCATTTTCTCCCAGCAATCCTTAAATCCTTCCCTTTATCTGTTCCTCCAGGAGTATAAACCCATGAAATGCCCCCGAACCCCCCTTGGGGCCTGAAAAAAACCTTTTTCCCCACCCATATATGGCAAAATATTTTCACCTGGGCTTTCAAAACCCCTGAGGGGCCTTGGGATAACAGCTGTAGAACCCCATGGAATTGGCCCCCCCTTTTCATAGTTTTTTTTTGAGTTTGCTTTGGGAAACATAATCCCAAGAACTGCTTATTCTGAGGACTTTTAACCTTATGTATCAAACTCTCTTGTTGTCCTTTTTGATGCCCCTATTCTTAAAAAATGAAGAGTATGAAAACTATAAAGGGGTTTTTCCCATCACTGGGCAATATCATCATTTAAATTTTAAAAATGCTTTATCTCTTTTCACCTGTTACTGGGGCAGATTAATGAATCAACCACTGCCTTTTAAAGGGAATAGATGTAGATTTTAAGCAATCACCAATTTTATTTGAAAGAGTTTGGAAAAATGGGTTTTTTAACAAGGTCAGGGGAAGATGTTTTTTGCTTATAGCTCTGTGTAAAAATCTAGAGAACAATCAAAGTTACAAAGTACACTATTAATAGTAAAGCCAGGATGTTTTAAGGCTGATGGAAATAAACAATAGTCCAAGGTAGCATTGGTCTGGGTACTTTTTTAAACTGGTCTAAACTGGTAAATCCTAAAACTGAGATTTGCGTTTTTCCCTCAGTTTTTAAGATTTAACAAAAATGATTAATGAGTAGATGCACACCCTTTAAGATTTAAAGTACAGATGCCAGTTCCATGCCATTTTTTTTTACTGTTGCTCTATAGAGTACTACTTGAGATCCATGGTGAAATTAACCACCAGGAAATCTCTCATTGTACATGCATGTTTTTTTTTATCAATTCTGGTTTTTTGTTTTCCATATGAAACTGAGAATTGTTCTTCAAGGTCTGTAAAGAGTTGTGTTGGTATTTTGATTGTAATCACTTGAGTCTGCAGATTTTTGCAGAGAGTGGCTATTTTTTACTGTTAATCCCACCAATCTTGAGCATGGGAGATCTTTCCATCTCTCTGATATCTTCCTTAAAGTTTTGTCTTTGTATACAGAATGCTTCAGATATTTTTATATTTAATTTGTATCCAGTCACCACTGAAGGTGTTTTTCAGCTGTAGGAGTTCCCTGGTGAATTTTTGGGTTATTCATGTGTACTATCACATCATCTGCAACACATGCTGGATTGATATGGAGAAAAAGGAACCCTCCTCCATTGCTGGTGGAAATGTAAACTTGTACAACCACTTGGAAATCAGACTGGTGCTTTCAGAAAATTATGAATAATGCTACTTCAAGATTCAGCTATACCACCCCCTGAACATACATTCAGAAGATTCTCAACCATACAACAAGGACATTTGCTCAACTATTCTCATAGCAGCTTTGTTCATAATAGCCAGAATCTGGAAACAACCTAGATGATGTCCCACAACTGAGGAGTGGATATAGAAATTATGGCACATTTACACAGTGCAGTACTACTAGGATTTAGCCAACAAGGAAATCAGCAGGCAAAATGGATAAACCTAGGAAAGATCATCTTTAGTGAGGTATCAGACCAGAAAAGACACATGGTATATACTACTTAAGTGATAGTTAGTCATGTAATATAGAATGAAACATACGGAAAATCCATAGTCCTAAGGAAGCAACCAACAGGGAGGACCTTAGGAAGATGCTTAATCCTGGTTCAGAAAGGCAAATGGAATAGACATTGTTAACGTGAGAAGACAGGGAACAGGGCAGAACCTGTTACAGAGGGCCTCTAAAGAATCTACCTAGCAGGGCATTGAAGCAGATGCTTAGACTGATAGCAAAACTTTGGGTAGAGCACAGAATCATTTTGAAGATTCAGAGATAAAGATCTGATGGGCCAGGTACCACAAGGAGACCAAAAGAGAAAATAAATATGGGCCCTGGGGTTCTGCTCAACCAAGGACCATGCATGAGAACAACTAGAGCCCCTGTTCAGATGTAGCCACTAAGTTATCTCTAGTCTCCATGTGGATTTCCTAGTAAGGGTAGTAAAGGGTTCTCTGACATGAACTCAGTGGCTGGCTCTTGATCACTACTCCTGAGAGGTGAAGCTCACAGCCATAGAAGAAGTGGTGCAGCCATTCCTAGTCAGTTTAGAGCAATAGGCTAGTATAATATAGTGTATAGGGGAGGAGACTTCTCTATAAGTGGAATAGAGAGGGATATAGGGAGAGAAGAAGGAGGTAGGTCGACAGGCAGAAGGTGAGGTGGGACAGGCTACATTCAGCATACAAAGTGAATTAATTGTAATAATCAATAAAATGTTTTTTCCCGGGATGAGTGGACTTAGGCAACTGTCTCCTAACAACAACTGAAAAGAATACTATTTCATTTCTTACACATTTTCCTTTTCCTCAATACTATTTGTAATAAATACCCTGATAAAATTCAGTGGTTTTTTTATATTCCTGGTATCACAATATAGCATAATATATTACAAATCAAAATTTGACATAGCGTACATATAAAAGTTTATGAAAAAGTAGCTTGAATTTTCAAAAGAGCAAAGAGTATTTACTTAAAACTCTAGAGGGTAAAATGGAAGAAAAATGATGGAAGAATAAATAATAATATATAAATAAATTAATATCTCTTACATAAATTACAACATTTTGGTTATTGAGATTTTAAAATATACACAGAACACTTTTTTCTTTCTTTTATTATTATTATTAATTACACTTTTATTCATTTTGTATCCCCATGAGCCCCTCCTCCTCCCCTCCCAATCCACCTTCCTCCCCTTTCTTTTGCATGCCCCTCCCCAAGTCCACTGGATAGGAGGTTCTCCTCTCATTCCCTTCTGATCTTAGTCTATCAGTTCACATCAAAAATGGCTGCATTTGTCTTCTTCTGTGGCTGATATGGCTCTTCCCCAGGGGAGGAGTGATCAAAGAGCAGGCCAATCAGATTATGTCAGAGGCAGTCCCTCTTCCCATTACTATGTAACCCACTTGGACACTGGAACTGCCATGGGCTACATCTGTGCAGGGTTCTAGGTTATTCCATGAATGGTCCTTGGTTGGAGCATGAGTCTCTGGGAAGTTCCTGTGTTAAATTTTCTTGTTCTGTTGCTCTCCCAGGAGTCCCTGTCCCTCTCCAGCTCTTGCTATTTCCTACTTACATACAATTCCATTCAATCAGCCTGACAGTTGGCTATCAGGCTCAGGATCTGCTTTGATAGTCTGCAGGGCAGAGGCTTCAGAGGCCCTCTGTGGCAGGTTGATACGTAAACAAACTCAGCAATCTGTTCCATACAAGAAACTCACCTACAAGTACAAAGATAAATATTACCTGAGGGTAAAGTGTTGGAACATCTCACTTCAAGCAAATGAATCTAAGAAGCAAAGCAAGAGAGCCACCTAATATCTGATAAAATAGACTTTCAACCAAAATTAATAAAAAGAGATGGGGAAGGACACTTCATACTCATCAAAGAAAAATTCCACCAGGAAGACATCACAATCCTGAAGATCTATGCCCCAAATACAAGAGCACCCACATTTGTTAAAGAAATATTGATAAAATTTAAACCACATATAGATCCCCACACATTAATAGTGGGAGACTTCAACACCCCACTCTCAACAAAGGATAGGTCAACAAAACAGAAATTAAACAAAGAAACAATGTCTCTGACAGAGGTCATGAATCAAATGGTCCTAACAGACATTTATAGAACTTTACACCCAAATACAAAAGAATATACCTTCTTCTCAGCACCTCATGGAACCTTCTCCAAAATAGACCATATAGTTGGTCACAAAGCAGGCCTCAACAGATACAAGAAGATTGAAATAATCCCTTGTATCTTGTCTGATCACCATGGAAAAAAGCTGGACCTCAATAATAACAGAAATGGCAAAATGCCTACACACACATGGAAACTGAACAACGTGTTAATAAATGACAGCTGGGTCAGGGAAGAAATAAAGAAATAAATTAAAGTCTTTCTAGAAATCAATGAAAATGAAGACACAACATACCCAAACTTGTGGGACACAATGAAAGCAGTGCTAAGAGGAAAGTTCATAGCACTAAGTGCCTTCAAGAAGAAATTCGAGACAGCTCATTCAAGCAAATTAATGGCTCACTTAAAACCCTAGAAAAAGAAGAAGCAGACAGCTACACCAAGAAGGAGTAGACGGCTGGAAATAATCAAACTCAGGGCTGAAATCAATCAATTAGAAACAAATAAAACAATTCAAAGAATCAATGAAACAAATAGCTGGTTCTTTGAGAAACTCAACAAGATAGACAAACCCTTAGCCAAGCTAACTAAAAGGCAGAGAGACACCAACCAAATCAACAAAATCAGAAATGAAAAGGGGGACATAACTACAGACACTGAGGAAATCCAAACAATCATTAGGACTTACTTCAAAAGTCTATATGCCACAAAATTTGAAAATCTAAAAGAAATGGACAATTTTCTTGATCGATTTGACTTGCCAAAGCTGAATTAGGACCAGGTAAATCAATTAAATTATCTTATATCCGCCAAAGAAATAGAAGCGGTCATCAAAATTCTCTCATCCAAAAAAAAAAGCCCAGGACCAGATGGCTTCAGTGCAGAATTCTACCAGACCTTCAAAGAAGAGCTAACACCAATTCTCTTCAAACTATTCCACAGAATCGAAACAGAAGGAACATTACCGAACTCATTCTATGAAGCCACAGTCACCTTGGTACCTAAACCTCACAAAGACCCAACAAAGAAAGAGAACTTCAGGCCAATCTCCCTTATGAACATTGATGCAAAAATACTTAACAAAAAACTTGCAAACCGAATCCAAGAACACATCAAAGATATCATCCACTATGACCAAGTAGGCTTCATCCCAGCTATGTAGGGGTGGTTCAATATACGGAAATCCATCAATGTGATCCACCATATTAACAAACTGAAAGAAAAAAAAAAACCCATGATAATTTCCCTAGATGCTGAAAAAGCATTTGACAAAATCCAACATCCATTCATGTTTAAAGTTATGGAGAGATCATGGATAGAAAGAACATATCTAAATATAGTAAAGGTGATATACAGCAAGCCTATAGCCAACATCAAACTAAACAGAGAGAAACTTAAAGCAATCCCACTAAAATCAGGGACAAGACAAGGCTGCCCACTCTCTCCATATCTCTTCAACATAGTGCTGGAAGTCCTTGCTAGAGCAATAAGACAGTTGAAGGAGATCAAGGGGATACAGATTGGAAAAGAAGAAGTCAAATTATCACTATTTGCAGATGATATGATAGTATATGTAAGTGACCCCAAAAACTCAACCAGGGAACAGCTACAGCTGATAAACACCTTCAACAAAGTGGCCGGATACAAAATTAACTCAAAAAATCAGTAGCACTCCTGTATACAACAGAGAAAAATGCTGAGAAAGAAATTAGGGAAATAACACCCTTCACAATAGCCACAAATGACATAAAGTACCTCGGAGTAACCCTAACCAAGGAAGTCAAAGACTTGTATGAAAAAAATTTCAAGTCTCTGAAGAAAGAATTAGAAGAAGAAATGAGAGGATGGAAAGATCTCCCATGCTCATGGCTTGGCAGGATTAACATAGTAAAAATGGCCATCTTACCAAAAGCAATCTACAGATTTAATGCAATTCCAATCAAATTGCCAACACAATTCTTTACAGACCTGGAAAGAACAATTCTCAACTTCATATGGAATAACAAGAAACCCAGAATTGCTAAAACAATCCTCTACAATAAAAGATCTTCTGAGGTATCTCCATCCCTGATCTTAAGTTTGTACTATAGAGCAACAGTTTTAAAACTGCATGGTACTGGCATCAAAACAGAATGATGGATAATGGTGCTGGTCCAACTGGATGTCTACATGTAGAAAAATGAAAATAGATCCATACTTATCACCCTGCACAAAAACTGAAGTCCAAGGGATCAAAGACCTCACCATAAAACCTGACACACAAATCATTAGAAAAAAAGGGAATGCCCTAGAACTCAT
>JAEOAE010002854.1:0-23697 GCA_036365155.1 Meriones psammophilus
CCCAAGATAGAGAGGCCAATAAGAACATGAGGCCTACAGAACACCCAACATATTTGAACAGAAAGAAAATCCTCCCACCACAAAATAATCAAAACAGTAATTATACAGAACAAAGCAAAAATACTAAAAGCTGCAAGGGAAAAAAGGCCAAGTAACATATAATGGCAAACCCATTAGAATCACACCTGACTTTTCAATACAGACAATGAAAGCCAGAAGGGCCTGGACAGATATCATGCAGACCCTAAGAGAACACAAATGTCAGCCCAGGCTACTATACCCTGCAAAGCTCTCAGTCCTAATAGACAGAGAAAACAAGATATTCAATGACAAAAACAAATTTCAACAATACCTACACACAAATCCAGCATTACAGAAGACACTGGAAGAGAAAATACAACCCAAGAAAATTAGCTTCTTTCAAGAAAACACAGGAAATAATTAACCTTACTACAGTAAAACAAAAAGCAACCAAGCACACAACCTGATGACCACAGCCAACATCAAAATCAAGGGATCTAACAGCCACTGATCATTAATCTCTCTCAACATCAATGGACTCAACTCTCCAATAAAAAGACACAGATTAACAGAATGGATACATAAACGAAAACCAGCAGTCAGTTGCTAACAAGAAAAACACCTAAGGCACAAACATGGACATTACCTGAGGGTAAAGGGCTGGAAGACGACTTCCCAAGCAAATGGACCAAAGAAGTAAGCAGGAGTAGCCATTCTAATATCTGATAAAATAGACTTTCAACCAAAATTAATAAAAAGAGATGGGGAAGGACACTTCATACTCATCAAAGGAAAATTCCACCAGGAAGACATCACAATCCTGACCAACTATGCTCCAAATACAGGAGCACCACCACATTTGTTAAAAAAAACATCAATAAAATTTAAACCACATATATATCCCCACACATCAATAGTGGGAGACTTCAACACCCCACTCTCAACAAAGGACAGGTCAACAAAACAGAAATTAAACAAAGAAACAATGTCTCTGACAGAGGTCATAAATCAAATGGACCTCACAGACATTTACAAAACTTTACACCCAAACACAAAAGAATTTACCTTCTTCTCAGCACCTCATGGAACCTTCTCCAAAATAGACTATACAGTTGGTCACAAAGGAGGCCTAAACAGATACAAGAAGATTGAAATAATCCCATGTATCTTTTCTGATCACCATGTAATAAAGTTGGACCTCAACAATAACAGAAATAGCAAAAGCCTACACACACATGGAAACTGAACAACTTGTTACTAAATGGCAGCTGGGTCAGGGAAGAAACAAAGAAATAAATTAATGTCTTTCTAGAAATCAATGAAAATGAAGATACAACATACCCAAATTTGTGGGAAACAATGAAAGCAGTGCTAAGAGGAAAGTTCATAGCAGTAAAGGCCCTCAAGAAGAAATTCAAGACAACTAATTCAAGCAACTTAATGGCTCACTTAAAAACCATAGAAAAAGAAGAAGCAGACACACCAAGAAGGAGTAGACAGCTGGAAATAATCAAACTCAGGGCTGAAATCAATCAATTGGAAATAAATAAAACATTTCAAAGGATCAATGAAACCAAGAACTGGTTCTTTGAGAAAAATCAACAAGATAGACAAACCCTTAGCCAAGCCAACTGAAAGGCAGAGAGACACCACCCAAATTAAAAAAAAAAATCAGAAATGAAAAGGGAGACATAACTACAGACACTGAGGAAATCCAAACGATCATTAGGACTTACTTCAAAAGTCTATATGACACAAAATTTGAAAATCTAAATGAAATGGACAATTTTCTTGATCGATTTGACTTACCAAAGCTGAATCAGGGCCAGGTAAATCAATTAAATAGTCCTATATCCCCCAAAATAATAGAAGCAGTCATCAAACGCCTCCCATCCCAAAAAGCCCAGGATCAGATGGCTTCAGAGCAGAATTCTACCAGACCTTCAAAGAAGAGCTAACACCAATTCTCTTCAAACTATTCCACAAAACAGAAACAGAAGGAACATTACCAAAATTATTATATGTAGCCACAGTCACCTTGGTATCTAAACTTCACAAAGACTCAATGAAGAAAGAGAATTTAAGGCCAATCACCCTTATGAACATTGATGCAAAAATACTTAACATAATACTTGCAAACCAAATACAAGAACACATCAAAGATATTATCCAATATGACCAAGTAAAAGAACACATCAAAGATATTATCCAATATGACCAAGTAAGCATCATCCCAGATATGTAGGGGTGGTTCAATATATGGAAATCCATTAATTGGATCCACCATATTAACAAACTGAAAGAAAAAAAAAAAAAAAAAAAAAACACATGATAATCTCCCTAGATGCCGAAAAAGCATTTGACAAAATCCAACATCCATTCATGTTTAAAGTATTGGAGAGATCAGGGATACAAGGCACATATCTAAACATAGTAAAGGCGATATACAGCAAGCCTATAGCCAACATCAAACTAAAGGGAGAGAAACTTAAAGCTATCCCACTGAAATCAGGGACAAGACAAGGCTGCCCATTCTCTCCATATCTCTTCAACATAGTGTGGAAGTCCTTGCTAGAGCAATAAGACAGTTGAAGGAAATCAAGGGAATAAAGATTGGAAAGGAAGAAGTCAAATTATCACTATTTGCAGATGATATGATAGTATATATGAGTGACCCCAAAAACTCTACCAGGGAACTCCTACAGCTGATAAACACCTTCAGCAAAGTGGCTGGATACAAAATAAACTGAAAAAAATCAGTAGCACTCCTGTATACAAAAGACAATAGGGCTGAGAAAGAAATTAGGGAAACAAAACCCTTCACAATAGCCACAAATGACATAAAGTTCCTTGGTGTAACCCTAACCAAGGAAGTCAAAGACTTGTATGAAAAAAATTTCAAGTCTCTGAAGAAAGAATTAGAGGAAGATATGAGAAGATGGAAAGATCTCCCATGCTCATGGATTGGCAGGATTCACATTGTAAAAATGGCTATCTTACCAAAAGCAATCTACAGATTTAATGCAATTCACATCAAATTGCCAACTCAATAATTTACAGACATGGAAAGAAAAATTCTCAACTTCATATGGAATAACAAGAAACCCAGAATTGCTAAAACAATCCTCAACAATAAAAGATCTTCTGGAGGTATCACCATCACTGATCTCAAGTTGTACTACAGAGCAACAGTTATTAAAACTGCATGGTACTGGCATAGAAACAGAATGGTGGATCAATGGACCCGAACAGAAAACCCAGAAATAAACCCACACATTTATGGACACCTGATTTTCGACAAAGATGCCAAAACCATACAATGGAAAAAAGATAGAGTCTTCAACAAATGGTGCTGGCCCAACTGGATGTCTACCTGTAGGGAAATGAAAATAGATCCATACTCATCATCCTGCACAAAACTGAAGTCCAAGGGGATCAAAGTCCTCAACATAAAACCAGACACATTAAATTGGCTAGAAAAAAAGTGGGGAATACCCTAGAACTCATTGGTACAGGAGAGAACTTCCTGAACAGAACACCAACAGCACAGGCTCTGAGCAACAATCAATAAATGGGACACCATGAAACTGAAAAGCTTCTGTAAAGCAAAGGATACTGTCATCAAAACAAAGCGACTGCTTACAGATTGTGAAAGAATCTTCAACAACCCTTTATCTGACAGAGAGCTCATATCCAGTATATATAAAGAACTAAAGAGGCTGAAAAGCGGTAAACCATTTAATCCACTTAAAAAAATGGGGAACAGAGCTAAACAGAGAATTCTCTGTAGAGGTATATCAAATGGCAGAAAAGCATTTAAAGAAATGCTCTACCTCATTAGCCATTAGGGAAATGCAAATCAAAACAAACCTGAGATTTCACCTTACACCCATCAGAATGGCCAAGATCAAAATCTCAGTGACAATGCATACTGGAGAGGTTGTGGAAAATGAGAACCCTTCTCCACTGCTGGTGGGAATGTAAACTTGTACATCCACTCTGGAAATCAATCTGGTGCTTTCTCAGACAACTAGGAATAGGGCTTCCTCAAGATCCATCCATACCACTCCTAGGCATAAACCCAAAAGAGGCTCAAGTACAGAAAAAGGACATTTGCTCAACCATGTTTGTAGCAGCTTTATTTGCAATAGCCAGAAGCTGGAAACAGCCCAGATTCCTGTCAACTGAAGAATGGATGCAGAAATTGTGGTACATCTATACAATGGAGTATTACTCAGCAATGAAAAATAAGGAAATCATGAAATTTGCATGTAAATGGTGGTACCTGGAAAGGATCATCCTGAGTTGTCCCAGAAGCAAAGAGACACACATGGTATATACTCACTCATATAAACATACAACATAGGATAAACCCACTAAAATCGGTACATCTAAACAAACTAAGCAAAAGAGAGGACAATAACTAAAATGCTCAATCCCCATCCTGATAGGCAAAGAGGATGGACATCAGAAGAAAAAGAAAACAGGAAACAACCTAGGAACCTGCCACAGAGGGCCTCTGAAAGCCTCTGCCCTGCAGGCTATCAAAGCAGATGCTGAGCGTGATGGCCAACTGTTGGGCAGAGTGAATGGAATTTTGTGTAAGAAGTGGGAAATAGCAAGAGCTGGAGAGGACAGGAACTCCACAAGGAGAGCAACAGAACAAGAAAATTTGAACACAGGGAACTTCCCAGAGACTCATTTTCCAACCAAGAACTATTCATGGAGTTAACCTAGAACCCCCGCACAGATGTACCCCAGGGCATTTCAGTTTCCAAGTGGGTTACATAGTAATGGGAAGAGGGACTGCCTCTGACACAATCTGATTGGCCTGCTCTTTGATCACCTCCCCCTGAGGATGGAGCAGCCTTACCAGGCCACAGAAAAAGACAATGCAGCCATTCCTGATGTGATCTGATAGACTAAGACCCGAAGGCAGAGAGGAGAACCTCCCCTATCAGTGGACTTTAGGAGTGGCATGCATGTAGAAAGGGGAGGAAGGGTTGGATCGGGAGAGGAGGAGGGAGGCGCTTATGGGGAGATACAAAATGAATAAAGTGTAATTAATAATAATAATAATAATAATAAGAAGAAGAAGAAGAAGAAGAAAAAAAGACTTTAATATGAAAAAATGACATCTTCTAAAATATAAGGGAAGGAAGGAAGGTCTTTGCCACCATTTGCTACTTCTTTCACAGACCTGAAGACCTGAATTTAATAAAAAAGCCAGGAAATAATCCAAATTTTTCCACAGCAAATGGTCCTCAGTAAGACAGTCTGAACACTGATCCTTCATCTACACAGACATTCTTAACATAAAGAAAAAATGCAAACTTTGAGAAAATATTGTAGTCAAACTGTGGGCAATTAAGAATATAAATGAAGTATCCATGAGGCAGGGGCTGCCAATGAGGGCCAGGACTCTAACTAAACAAGCTATCAAATTAGAATCTAATTCTAGTTTTTAAAATGGAAGCTCCTATTACTTCACTATACAAGATTCTCGGTGCAATTAACTTATTAGTAGAAATACCAGATGAAATGTTGTTAGTTTGCATAGACTTAGAAAAAGATTTGAGGATCAGGGACTGGGGAAATGGCTCAACAGTTAAGACCACTGGCTACTCCTCCAGAGGACCAAGGTTTCTAGTAATAACACCATATGGTGGCTAAGAACTGTCTACTACTCCAGGTTCAGTGGATCTGAAATCCTCTTTTGGCATCTATGAGCATTTCCTGCATGTGATGCACAGACATAGTGCAGTTTACATATTATACCACACAGAATTGGGATATCATCAATTGACCAACTCAGAGCTGGTGTGAAGGAACCTGATTGGCCACAAAAAATCATATAAACCTGCTGTCTCTTTCTGAGTAGTCAAGTTCCCTGTGGTGACTCACCTCTGCTCACTCCCTCAGCCTGAACCCCATACCCTAACCCACGGGCTGGACCCTCTGGCTGGGAAGATTAAGAAGAACGGCATTGTTGTCACCTCAAATTTCTTCTCTTTTTGTAATTTGCAAAGCACAGAATGGGACAAGTACAAGAATAAAAACCTATTCACTTAGCCCAGTCGTGGTGACTGAGAGGAGTACCATTAGGGTGAGCTCACATCCTAATGGTCTTCTGTGTTCTTTTTAAAAAATTATTTATTTTTATTAATTACACTTTATTCACTTTGTATCACCCCATAAATTCCTCCCTCCTCCCTGCCCAGGCCCACCCTCCCATCCCCTTCTTCACGCAAGCCTCTCCCCAAGTCCACTGATAGGGGAGGTCTTCTTTTCCTTCCTTCTGATCCGAGTCAATTAGGTCTTATCAGGAGTGGCTTCAGTGTCTTCTTCTGTGGCCTGGTAATGCTGCTTTCCCCTCAGGGAGGGGTAATTAAAGAGCAAGCCAATCAGTTCATGTCAGAGACAGTCCCTGTTCCTATTACAATGGAACCCACTTGGATACTGAACTGCCATGGGCTACATCTGTGCAGGGGTCTTAGGATATCTCCATGCATAGTCCTCAGTTGGAATATCAGTCTCAGGAAAGACCCCTGTGTTCAGATTTTTTGGTTCTGTTGCTCTCCTTGTGGAGTTCCTGCTCTCTCCAGATCTTATTGTTTCTCACTTCTTTCATAAGATTACCTGCACTCTGCCCAAAGGTTGCCCATAAGTCTCAGCATCTACATTGATAGTGTGCAAGGCAGAGCTTTTCAGAGGTCCTCTATGTCAGGCTCCTGACTTGTTCCCTCTTTTCTCCTTCTTCTGATGTCCAGCCTCTTTGCCTTTCTGGATAGGAATTGATCATTTTAGCAAGAGTCCTCCCTCTTGATTAGTTTCTTTTTTTAATTTTTTTATTTAACTTTTATTAATTACACTTTATTCATTTTTTATCCCCCCATAAGCCCCTCCCTCCTCCCCTCCCGGTCCCACCCTCCACCCCCTTTGTGCATGCATGCCCCTCCCCAAGTCCACTGATAGTGGAGGTCCTCCTCTCCTTCTTTCTGATCTTAGTCTATCAGTTCTCATCAGAAGTGGCTGCATTGTCAGGGTTCAAGGTTATCTACATGAATAGTCCTTGGTTGGAGTATGAGTCACTGGGAAGTTCCCTGTGTTCAAATTTTCTTGTTCTGTTGCTCTCCTTGTGGAGTTCCTGTCCTCTCCAGCTCTTGCTATTTCCCACTTCTTACACAAAATTCCATTCACTCTGCCCAACAGTTGGCCATCAGTCTCAGCATCTGCTTTGACAGCCTGCAGGACAGATGCTTTCAAAGGCCCTCTGTTGCAGGTTCTTGGTTGTTTCCTGTTTTCTTTTTGTTCTGATGTCCATCGTCTTTGCCTTTCAGGATGGGGATTGAACATTTTAGTTTGGGTCCTCTCTTTTGCTTAGTTTGTTTAGATGTACAGATTTTAGTGGGTTTATTCTATGTTTTATGTTTATATGAGTGAGTGTATACTGTGTGTCTTTTTGATTCTGGGACAACTCACTCAGGATGATCCTTTCTAGGTACCAGCATTTACCTGCAAATTTCATGATTTCCTTATTTTTCATTGCTGAGTAATACTCCATTGTATAGATGTACCACAATTTCTGCATCCATTCTTCAGTTGACAGGAATCTGGGCTGTTTCCAGCTTCTGGCTATTGCAAATAAAGCTGCTACAAACATGGTTGAGCAAATGTCCTTTTTCTATACTTGAGCCTCTTTTGGGTTTATGCCTAGGAGTGGTATGGATGGATCTTGAGGAAGCCCTATTCCTAGTTGTCTGAGAAAGCACCAGATTGATTTCCAGAGTGGTTATACAAGTTTACATTCCCACCAGCAGTGGAGAAGGGTTCCCCTATCTCCACAACCTCTCCAGCATGTGTTGTCTCTTGAGATTTTGATCTTGGCCATTCTGATGGGTGTAAGGTGAAATCTAAAGGTTGTTTTGATTTGCATTTCCCTAATTGCTAATGAGGTTGAGCATTTCTTTAAGTGCTACTCTCCCATTCGATATTCCTCTACAGAGAATTCTCTGTTTAGCTCTGTTCCCCATTTTTAAGTGGATTACTTGGTTTGCTGCTTTTCAGCTTTTTTAGTACTTTATATATACTGGATAAGAGTCCTCTGTCAGATAAAGGGTTGGTGAAGATTCTTTCCCAAACTTTGGGCAGTCGCTTTGTTCTGATGAAGGTGTCCTTTGCTTTACAGAAGGTTTTCAGTTTTATGAGGTTCCATTTATTGATTGTTGCTCTTAGAGCCTGTGCTGTTGGTGTTCTGTTCAGAAAGGTTTCTCCTGTACCAATGAGTTCTAGGGTATTCCCACTTTTTTCTAACCGATTTAATGTGTCTGGTTTTATGTTGATGTCTTTGATCCACTTAGACTTCAGTTTTGTGCAGGGTGATAAGTATGGATCTATTTACATTTTTCTACATGTAGACATCCAGTTGAACCAGCACCATTTGTTGAAGATTCTATCTTTTTTCCATTGTATGGTTTTGGCATGTTTGTCAAAAATCAGGTGTCCATAAGTGTGTGGGTTTATTTCTGGGTCTTTTGTTCAGTTCCATTGATCCACCATTCTGTTTCTATGCCAGTACCATGCAGTTTTTATACTTGTTGCTCTATAGTACAGCTTGAGATCAGGGATGGAGATTCATCCAGAAGATATTTTATTATAGAGGATTGTTTTAGAAATTCTGGGTTTCTTGTGATTACATATGAAGATGAGCATTTTTCTTTCAAGGTCTGTAAAGAATTGTGTTGGCAATTTGATGGGAATTGCATTAAATCTGTAGATTGCTTTTGGTAAGATGGCCATTTTTACTATGTTAATCCTGCCAAGCCATGAGCATGGGAGATCTTTCCATCTTCTCATATCTTCTTCTAATTCTTTCTTCAGAGACTTGAAATTTTTTTCATACAAGTCTTTGACTTGCTTGGTTAGGGTTACACCAAGGTACTTTATGTCATTTGTGGCTATTGTGAAGGGTGTTGTTTCTCAAATTTCTTTCTCATCCCTTTTGTCTTTTGTATACAGGAGTGCTACTGATTTTTTTGAGTTAATTTTTTGTTAATCCTGCCACTTTGCTGAAGGTTGTTTATCAGCTGTAGGAGTTCCCTGGTAGAGTTTTTGGGGTCACTCATGTATACTATCATATCATCTGCAAATAGTGATAATTTGATTTCTTCCTTTCCAATCTGTATCCCTTTGATCTCCTTCAACTGTCTTATTGCTCTAGCAAGGACTTCCAGCACTATGTTGAAGAGATATGGAGAGAATGGGCAGATTTTTCTTGTCCCTGATTTCAGTTGAATTGCTTTAAGTTTCTTTCTTTTCAGTTTGATGTTGGCTATAGGCTTGTTGTATATCACCTTTACTATGTTTAGATATGTGCCTTGTATCCCTGATCTCTCCAAAACTTTAAACATGATTGGATGTTGGATTTTGTCAAATGCATTTTCAGCATCTAGAGAGATTATCATGTTTTTTTTTTTTTCTTTCAGTTTTTTAATATGGTGGATCACATTGATGGATTTCTTTATATTGGACCACCCCTGCATACCTGGGATGAAGCCTACTTAGTCATAGTGGATAATATCTTTGATGTGTTCTTGTATTCAGTTTGCAAGTATTTTGTTAAGTATTTTTGCATCAATGTTCATAAGGGAGATTGGCCTGAAATTCTCTTTCTTTGTTGAATCTTTGTGAGGTTTACATACCAAGGTGACTGTGGCTACATAGAATGAGTTTGGTAATGTTCCTTCTGTTTCTATTTTGTGGAATAGTTTGAAGAGAATTGGAATTAGCTCTTCTTTGAAGGTCTCGTGGAATTCTGTGCTGATGCTATCTGGTCCTGGGCTTTTTTTGGGATGGGAGAATTTGATGACCGCTTCTATTTCCTTGGGGTATATAGGAATATTTAATTGATTTACCTGGTCCTGATTCAGCTTTAGTAAGTCAAATCGATCAAGAAAATTTTCCATTTCATTTAGATTTTCAAATTTTGTGGCATATAGACTTTTGAAGTAAGTCCTAATGATTGTTTGGATTTCCTCAGTGTCTGTAGTTATGTCCCCCTTTTCATTTCTGATTTTGTTGATTTGGGTGGTGTCTCTCTGCCTTTCAGTTAGCTTGTTGATTTTCTCAAAGAACCAGTTATTGGTTTCATTGATTCTTTGAATTGCTTTATTTGTTTCTAATTGATTGATTTCAGCCTGAGTTTGATTATTTCCAGCTGTCTACTCCTTTTTGGTTTGTCTGCTTCTTCTTTGTCTAGGGTTTTTAAGTGGGCCATTAAGTTGCTTGAATGAGCTGTCTCGATTTTCTTCTTGAAGGCACTTACTGCTATGAACTTTCCTCTTAGCACTGCTTTCATTGTGTCCCACAAGTTTGGGTATGTTGTGTCTTCATTTTCATTGAGTTCTAGGAAGACTTTAATTTCTTTCTTTATTTCTTCCCTGACCCAGCTGTCATTTAGAAGCAAGTTGTTCAGTTTCCATGTGTGTGTAGGTTGTTTTTTTCTATTTCTGTTGTTGTTGAGGTCCAGCTTTATTCCATGGTGACCAGACAAGATACAAGGGATTATTTCAATCTTCTAGTGTCTGTTGAGGCTTTCTTTGTGACCAACTATATGGTCTATTTTGAAGAAGGTTCCATGTGGTGCTGAGAAAAAGGTAAATTCTTTTGTGTTTGGGTGTAAAGTTCTGTAAATATCTGTGAGGTCCATTTTATTCATGATCTCTGTCAGAGTCATTGTTTCTTTGTTTAATTTCTTGTTTGTTGACCTATCCTTTGTTGAGAGTGGGGTGTTGAAGTCTCCCACTATCAATGTGTGGGCATCTATATGTGGTTTAAATTTTATCAATGTTTCTTTTAAAAATATGTGGAATTTTCCTTTGATGAGTATGAAGTGTCCTTCCCCATCTCTTTTGATTAATTTTGGTTGAAAGTCTATTTTATCAGATATTAGAATGGCTACTCCTGCTTGCTTCTTGGGTCCATTTGCTTGGAAAGTCATCTTCCACCCCTTTATCCTCATGTAATGTCTATCTTTGTGCCTTAGGTGTTTTTCTTGTATGCAACAGATTGCTGGGTTTTGTTTACTTATCCAATCTGTTAATCTGTGTCTTTTTACTGGAGGGTTGAGTCCATTGATGTTGCGAGAAAGTAATGACCAGTGGCTGTTAAATCCTTTGATTTGATGCAGTCATGAGGTTGTGTGCTTGGTTGCTTTTTCTTTTACTGTAGTAAGGTTAATTATTTCCTGTGTTTTCTTGAAAGAAGCTAAGTTTCTTTTGTTGTATTTTCCCTTCTAGTGTCTTCTGTAATGCTGGATTTGTGTGTAGGTATTTTTGAAATTTGTTTTTGTCATTGAATTTCTTCTTTTCTCCATCTGTGAGGACTGAGAATTTTGCAGGGTATAGTAGCCTGGGCTGACATTTGTGTTCTCTTATGTTCTGCATGATATCCGTCCAGGTGCTTCTGGCTTTCATAGTCTCTGGTGAAAAGTCAGGGGTGATTCTCATCTGGTTTTCATTATGTGTTACTTGGCCTTTTTCCCTTGCAGCTTTTAGTATTTTTTTTCATCAATTACACTTTATTCATTCTGCATCCCCCTATAAGCCCCTCCCTCCTCCGCTCCCAATCCCACCCTCCCTCCTCCCTCTGCATGCATGCCACTCCCCAAGTCCACTGATAGGGGAGGTTCTCCTCTCCTTTCTGATCTTAGTCCATCAGTTCACATCAAAAGTGGCTGCATTGTCTTCTACTATGGCCTGTTAAGGCTGCTCCCCCCCAGGGGGAGGTGATCAAAGAGCAGGCCAATCAGATTATGTCAGAGGCAGTCCCTCTTCACATTACTATGTAACCCAATTGGACTCTGAACTACCCTGTGCAGGGGTTACTTCCTGTTTAGATTTTTATGTGGTGGGAGAATTTTCTATTTTCTTTTCTGATCAAATTTCTGGGGTGTTCTGTATTCTTATTGGCCTCACCTTTAACTTGGGGAAATTTTCTTCAATGATTTTGTTAAAAATATTTTCTGGGCCTTGGAGAAGGGATACTTCTTTTTTCTCTATACCTATTATTCTTAGGTTTTGTCTTTTCATATTGTCTTGGATTTCTTGGAAGGTCTGTGTCAGGAATTTTTTGGATTTAACATTTTCTTTGACAGATACATCGCTTTCTTCCATTGTATCTTCTACACCTGAGATTCTTTCTTCCATCTCTTGTAGTCTGTTGGTTATGCTTACCTCTGTAGTTCCTGTTTTCTTCCCTAAATCCTTCCCCTCCATTATTTCCTCCATTTGTGTTTTTGTTAATTTTTCCAGTTCTATCTTCAGGTCTTGAGTTGTTTTGTTTACATCCTTCACCTGTCTGATTGTATTTTCCTCTTTTTCTTTTAGTTCCTTCAACTCTGTTTCTTTTATTTCTTTCAGTGATTTAATTATTTCCTCTGAAGGCCGCAAACTGTTTGGCTGCATCTTTCCGTATTTCTTCATGGATGGCCATAATCTGCTTGTCTTTAACTTCCTCCATTTCTTTACGGATAGCCATGATCTGTTTGGTTTTATCTTCCTCTAATTCTTTATGTATTTTATTTGTTTCCTCTATTATCCTCTTCAGCAGCATAGATGTAAGGTCATCTTCTTGATTTTCTATTATGCTGCGTTGTCCAGGGCTGTTTGCCCCTGGATGGCTGTGTTCTGGAGATGCCATATTGCTCTGTCTTTTGTTGGTTGAGTTTTTACGCTGACCTCTACCCATTGGGCTGTTTTAGGTGTTGGCTCTTAGTTTCTGTGCTTCCTGGAGTCCTTAGGTAGGGAGAATCCCCTTGGCCGGAAGATGATTTTTTCTGAAGGAGTCCTCCTCTGCTTTTGGGGTATGGTCACTGTATGGCCAGTGTTTCTAAGGAATTGCCACTGCTCACCTCAGGTGTATAGACCTGAGTAGTAGCTGTGGTCTTTGTTAGGGAGGGGTGGCTCTCCTCTCACCCATAGAAGTTCTCTAGACAGCTGCCGCACTGCTGGGTTTCTGGTTATTAATTTAGTGAGCTGCTTCTGTTGTTACAGTTTTCCAGGTACAGTCCTCTTGAAGAACCTGGTGATTCCCTAGCTGTGGGAATTTCTCCCAACAGTGAAACTCAATCTGTTATCCTCGGGCACACAGTTCTGTTGGGGAAAGTGAGAGGAGCTCCCAGCAAGTCTCTGGGCCAGAGGCTGAGTGCTGTGTTCTAGGCCTAGAGAATGTGCACTTAGGTTGAGTTGGCGCCTGGGCACTGTGGTCTGGAGGTTGGTAACTGACGGCTCCACTCTGGTCTGGAGGCTGGCTGCCTTGCTCTGGACTGGAAGCTGTGTGTTCCTGTCTGGGATGGCAGCTGCAGGCACAGCTTTGGTCCGGACACTGTGGGTGCAGCCCTCTTGAAGGACCAGGGATTCCCACAGTTTTGTCAGTCTAGCTAGGGATAACTTGTTGATCATTGGCACAGTTTCTGAGGGCTGCTGTAATGGTGCTATGGCTTTTGTAGGTCTGAGGATGCAGCTGTGTGCCCCAGTGCCCTAGGGGTAATTAACAATGGCGGCTAAGCACAGTGCTCCTGCCTGCAGTAGAAAGCTAGAGCCTAGAGTCTTCATGAATCCAGAAAGTCTTTTGGTGCTGGGTGTCTTGAGCGTTAGACCTGATGATCCCCCCTGCTGTGGGGTTTCCTCCTGCTGGGGACACCCATTCTTTGCTTTGGGGACCGCTGTTCTGTCTGGGGTGTTGAGTAGAACACACAGGCAGAGACACCCACCTGTGGCTCCGCCATTTCTGGCCTTTGGGAGCCTGGGCGTCTGCCTAAACTGGGTAATTTTCCTGAGACCTGTTCACGGTGGGAGTGTCGGCTGAGTGCTCTGAGATCAGACCAGCCGTTTCCCTCCCTGTGGGTTTGCACCCAACAGTGAAACTCAGTCTCTGGTGCCCTGCGGCCCACAGTTCTATCTGGCGCAGCAAATCAGGTGTGCAGCAGTGCTCTTTGCAGGTGCCTGGGGCCCTGGCTCTGGCTCCGGACTGGCTCCTGGGGCACCCGTGGAACCTGAGTCTTTTCCAGGGGATGTCTGGGTGACCTAAGGTAGGTCCCAATCGTTTCCTGCAACTTGGAGTTATCTCTCGACTGGAAATTTCAGTCTGTGATGTTGTGGTGCCCATAGTTCAGTCTGGGACAGTGACAAGATCACGCTGGCGTGTGGCCCTGGGCTGGCAACCAAGCGCCTGGCAGAATCAGGATCTCTTCTGCAGTTTAGTTGGGTGAGTTAAAGTTGATTGAATCCCCTACCATGGGGTATCCTCTCACCTGTGAAAAACAATTCCTTGTGTTTTATGGCCTTGAGTTCTGATTGCTGGTCACTGTGCTGATTCTGCTATTCTGCTGGTCAGAATGAGAGTTGTCTCGGCTCCACCATCTTGTCCCCTTGATTAGTTTCTTTAGGTGTACAGATTTTAGTAGGTTTATCTTATGTTATTTGTCTATATGAGTGAGTATATACTGTGTGCATCTTTCTGCTTCTGGGATAGCTCACTCAGGATGATCTTTTCCAGATCCCACCATTTATGTGCAAATTTCATGATTTCCTTGTTTTTTATTGCTGAGTAATATTCCATTGTGTAGATATACCACAATTTGTACATCCATTCCTCCACTGTGGGGCATCTGGGCTTTTTTTTTACTTGGAATTTAAGGTTAGTCTCTGGAAATGGAGACCAATTGCCTGCCTCCAGGGATTGGTGACTTAAGGTATTTGCATATTTGTGAAAGTGTGCTTGCAGATGTCTGTGTGCATTCCCATTGAATGTGTGTGTGTGTGTGTGTGTGTGTGTGTGTGTGTGTGTGTATTTATGAGGACAGTTTTGGGACATCTTGCTACTAAACTCTTGTTGGCACTTATGTAAGAAAGCTGTTGGCAATCATTGGGCAGACTCAGAATGTTCTTCCCAAGAAGTACCCAGGAGTGGTATACTGGATAGGATTAACATAGTAAAATCTAAAGTTCTAAAGAAGCTAAACAACAAGAGGGACCCAAGGGAGTAGGCTGAAACCTCATTCAGAAGGGAAAATAGGATAGTTATCTGAAGTAGAAGAAGACAAGGAACAGGACAGGAGCCTTCCACAGGGGCTATCTAGAAGATCTACCCATCAGGGTATCGAAGGAGATACTGAGACTCATAGCAAAAATTAGGGCAGAGTACAAAAAACCTTATGGAGAAGTAGGAGACAGAATGACCTGTAGGGGACAGGAGCTCACAGAGCCAAAAATCCTGGGCCCAGGGGGTCTTGCAGAGACCAAACAAAGATGATGCAGAAAAAGATCCTGACCCCTGCTCAGAGGAAGCACATAGGCTTCTCAGTTTCCAAGTGGGTTCCCTAGTTAGGGAAGCAGGGTCTGTCTCATGAACTCATGAGTTCATATCTCATGACATGATCTCAGTAGATGGTTCTTTGATCACCTCTGCCTTGGACATGCAGCTTTGCCAGGCTACAGAGGACAATGATGCAGCCAGTCCTCATAAGACCTCATAGGCTAATGTTAAAAGGAATGTGAGAAAGCTGTTCCCTGTCAGTGGACTATGGAAAGGTCATAGGTGGAGAAGAGGGAGACTAGGTGGGACTGGGAAGAGACAAGGTGGTGCTTCAGTGTGGACAAATTGAATAAATTTTGATAAATAATTAATAAATTATTTAATTAAATAAATACATCTATATTTATCAACCTTCACAAAACTCATGTCCAACTGCATCAAAGACCATAGCACAAAACCAGATACACTAAATCTGCTAGAAGAGAAAGCAGCAAAGAGCCTTGAATTTATTGGCACAGGAAACAACTTCCAGATCAGGACACCAACAGTTCAGGCTCTAAGATCTACAATTAATAAATGGAACCTCTTGAAGCTGAAAAGCTTCTCTAAAACAAAGAACACTATCAATGCAACAAAACAAAAGCCTACAGGCCGAGAAAAGGTCTTTACCAACCCTAAAATGGACAGAATGGACAGACAGCTAAATATATATATATGAAACTCAAGATGTTAAATACTAAAAAACCAAACAGTCCAATTAAGAAGTCAGGTACATAGTTAAACAAAGAATTTTCAGCAGTGGAATATCAAATGGCCAAGAAGCACTTGAATAAATGTTGAATGTCTTTATCAATCAAGGAAATGCAAATTTAAATGACTCTGAGATTCCATTTTACCATTGTCAGAATAGCTAAGATAAAAAAAAAAAAATAAAAAAAAAAAAACCTCAAATGACAAAGAGTCTCAGCATATGCCAAACTTTGGGCAGAGTGCAGGGAATCCTATGAAAGAAGGCAGAGAGCAGAGATGAAAGATCTGGAGGGAACAAGGGAACAAGAGCTCTACAAGGAGAGCAACAGAACCAAAAAATCTTGGCACAATTGTCTTTTCTGAGACTGGTAGTCCAAAAAGGACCATGCATGGAGATAACCTAGAACCCTTGCACAGAATTAGCCCATGGCAGTTCATTGTCCAAGAGGGTTCTCCAATAATAGGATTAGGGACTATCTCTGACATGAATTCACGGGCTAGCTCTTTGATCATTTCCACCTGAGAGGGGAACATCCTTACCAGTCCACAGGGGAAGACAATGAAGCCAGTCCTGATGAGACCTGATAGACTAGGGTCAGATGGAAGAGGAGGAAGTCCTCCCCTATCATGGGACTGGGGGAGAGGCATAGGAGAAAGAGAGGGAGGGTGGGATTAGGAAGTGTTGGGGGATGGGGCTATGGCTGGGATACAAAGTGAATAAACTGTAATAAATATGAGAAATAATAATTAAAAAAATCTCAACTGACAGACCATAGTGGCAAGTTTGTGGAAAAGGGGAACATTCCTTCATTGTTGGTGAGAGTGCAAAGTGTACAACCCTTCTGGCAATCAATGTGGCATTTTCTCAGAAAAATTTGAATAGCTCTACCTCAACACCTGAATATACCACTCCTGGGCATACCCCCAAAAGATGCTCCACCACACAAGGATATTTGCTCAACCATGTTCATAGCCACTTTCTTTGTGATAACAATAACCAGAACCAACCTATACATCCCTCAACAGAAGTATAGTTAAAGAAGCTAGTACAGTTACAATATGAATACTACACAGCCATTAAAACCAAGGAAATCATGAAATTTGCAGGCAAGTGGTTGGAACTAGAAAAGATCTTCCTGAATGAGCTAACACCAACCAAGAATGACACACGTGGTGTATGCTCACTTATAAGCATATTTTAGTCATACAGTACAGTATAGACATACTACAGTGCACAGACACCAAGAAGATGATTAACAAGGACTATCAAAAGGAGGACACTTAAATCTGACTCAGAAGGGGAATAGAATCGACAGAAGTAGTGGTTGAAGAGTGAGAACAAGGTAGAAGAGGTTAGCACAGAGAGAAATAAGAATGGAGATCAGACCTGTGGAGATCAGGGTGGGACAGAAGGCCTACAGAGAAGAGAAATGATGGGTTGGGGCAGTTCTGTAACAATCTGGAGACCTAACTCAGAATGGGCATCTGGAAAGATATGAGATGGACTCTAACTGAAACTCCTAAGAGCAGGGAAACTGAAGAGTATACCCTCTAACAAGACAAGACTCCTAGTGGAAAAAGGAAAAGACAAACTAAACCACAAAAACTTTGATCCAAAGCTTACCCTTTCTACAAGACCTGTAGAGCCAAAGATAGAAGAGATAGATCAAGAGAAATTCCAACCAATGCCTAGCCAAATGAAATAAAGAAAGCTAACAACATCTAACACTGTTAACAATACTGTGCTCTGCTTGCACACGAAAGCCTATCAAGTTGTCTTCTGAGAGTCTCCACCCAGTAATGGTTCAAAAATTTGCTGAGCCTCACAGCCAAACATTGGAGGGAGCGAAAGGGGTCTAGTGGGAAAGTGGGTGATAATGATTACAAGACAAGAGCCCCACAAGAAAAACAGTGCTGATTGAACAGGGCCCAGAGTGGCCTGTGGAGACGGAAGCACCAACCAAAAACTATGCACTGACTGGACCTAGGTCTTCTAACTATATGTACCCATGGAAAGCTCAGAGTTCATGTGGGTACACTAATAAGAGGAGCATATCAGTGGCTGTCTCTGAAATGTCCTCTTTTGCCTGCTTTTGATAACTTCCCCCGACTGCCTCACCAGCCCACAGAGAACGAAAACAATTGCAGTCTCTTGTGACTATAAGAGCTGGGGTGCATGGGTTACAGGGTTCCCCTATTCTGTAGAATAAGGAGGAGCATATGAGAGGTACTGTGGTATTAGGAGGAGAGGTGGGAGGTGTCTTCAACTGGGATGTAAATTACATAAACAAGTAAATATTAAATAATAAAAGAAAGAAAGGAGGCTCAGAAAACAATGGAGAGCAAGCCAGCAAGCAAAACTAACTCTTCCATGTCCCCTGCATAACCTCCTGCTTCCAAGGCCCTGCCCAGTTTAAATTCCTGTTTGACTTTCTTTGATAATGAACAGTGCTATGGAAATGTAAGCTAGATAAACCCTTTCCTCCCCAACTTGTCTTTGATCATCACAACAAGAGTAACCCTGATTAAGGTAGTCACTTGAAACCCATTAATTTCAAAAGTCTTAAAGTGTTTTACTCATACACTGAAGCATCTTTGTCTCTTTGCAAAGACCACCTTATGTTTATCAGTATTATTTTGTTGGTAATCTGTGATGATTCCACTGGGGTAGCACATTATTAAAATATTACATGGAATGCTCAGGATATCCAGATCTTGTTTAACCAAGTCACAAGATGTTCTCTCATAAAGTATGAGAAATACTGTTACTCATTGTAAACACGTCTTAACTTCCCTGATACTATTAATATTCTAATTACAAAATAAATCAGTCAGAAATAAATGGTAAGAAACAATTACAAACAAAATACATGTCCCCGTGTTCTTATTGAGGTACTGTGCAACAGATCCTGTCTAGAAACCTGCACACTGGATCTTGGAATTGACTTGTTTTCTATAACGTATCTCTCCCATTTTCAGCATCAAGCTCCTTTATCATTGCACAGATTTGCCTTCCTAGTTCTGTATCATAAGCTTTTGTGACTAGGGTTTCTTTGCATCAAGAACTCATCATTGCTGGGGTATACAGCCTCTGAGGCAGAGCTCCAAGCCCTTTAGCAGCAGGCAAAGGCCAGCAGTACGTGTCCCGGAGTCCCAGATTCTCACGGCGGCTGCACCATCCTCCCGTGGCCCAAGTCTGCTAAACGCCATACTAGCTCCACAGGATCGCAATCACTAAAGGTACGGCCCGCCCAATCCCACAGTGACAGAGAATACACTATATTCTCACCAAAACCAGGCAGAAACGTCATACAACCTAGATACACCAGGCGCTGGGCCTCCCAAGCTTGGAGAGCACAGTGAAAAGACCCCAGGACTTCCCAGAAAGCATTGGGACTAGCAACCCAGTCTCCAGTTACAGTGGAACTTTCTAACCTGGCTGTGGAGCAGCACTGAGCTGGTGGGGCACAACAGCCCTCCACTTTAAGACTAACCAGGGCCAAACCAGAGAACAGAGAGCCTTGTTACCCGAATCCCTACTGAGGTGAGCACCCTGAAATCTCCAGTTGTAGCAAGACCTCAGAACCTGGCAGTGACATCAGCACAAAACTGGCTGAGCAAATCAAAGAAGTAGGGCCAAACCAGAGAGCAGATATCCCGATCTCTGCCAAGTGACCTGCCTGTAAGTGAGTGCTTCCTTGAGAATCTGCAGATCCCCAGATCCTGGGACTTTCTGAAACAGAAGCCAGGCATCGAACCCCCTCCCACCCACATACACACTTTGGGAAACAGAGGGGCACTAGGGACATTGAAGTTCCTGCTCTGTGGGTCTAATTGAGGAGTTAAGGTAGTTAATGCCAGAAATTGCCCAGCTATCATCACTAGCGCCTGCAACATATACAGTGCAGAGCCCTCCCACAAACTCAAGGGTTCAACATTAGCCATCACTCTGTCCCTCGAGACACACATACATGCACACTTACACAAACACGAGCATTTGCCCAGTCTGTGCCTGCGAACTTTTCTCTGTTTAGCCATCACTCTGTCCCTCAAGAAACTCATTCACGCACACTTACACACATAGACACACACACACACACACACACACACACACACACACGCGGGCACACACACACGCTTGCATTTGCCCCGTTTGCGCCTGCGTACTTTTCTCCCACAGGTACAGCTAGTCCTCAGCACACGCTGAGAGTGCTCAGCTTCCTGAAGAACTCTCCAGACACCAGACAGAGACAGTACCAATTTGATCTGCAGAATTCAGAAACAAACAGGGAAGGTTTCAGATAAGCCAATGGCCAGGAGTAGGTGAAAGAACGCTTCCAACATAAATCAGGACATCATGACTTCACCAGCAAACCCCAAAATCAATGGATACTCCAATTCATCAGAGGCACAGGAAAATGATTTTAAAGCCATGCTTGCCCAATTATTTGAGGCTCATAAGGAGGAAATGAACAAGTCTTTCAAAGAGTTGGACAGTCAATTGGAGGTAAAGAAAGAAGAAATAGACAAAATCCTTAAAGAAACACAGGCAAACATAGCCAAACAAATAGATACACAAGTAGAGGAAAAATTCGTGGCATATAAAAAGGAAATGAACAAAGAAATAGAGGCCATCGTAGAGAGACAGGAATCCAAATTGAAACACATGAAAGAAATGGTGCAAGGCATGAAAACAGAATTAGAATCAATAAAGAAAACACAAAATGAGAAAAACCTTGAGCTGGAGAACTTGGAGAAAAGATCAGGAACCACAAAAGTAAGCATCACCAACAGAATACAAGACATGGAAGAGAGAATCTCTGGAGCTGAAGACACACTTGCAGAAATGGATACTTCTCTCAAAGAAAAAGTAAAATCAGAAAAGTTCCAGTCACAAAATATCCAAGAAATCAAGGATGCTATGAAAAGACAAAATCTAAGAATAATAGGAATTCATGAAAAAGAAGACTCCAGGCTCCAAGGTCCAGAAAATATTTTCAAGAAAATCATAGAAGAAAAATTTCCCAACTTAAAGAAAGAGATGTCCATAAATATACAAGAGGCCTACAGAACTCCAAATAGACTAGACCAGAAAAGAAACACATCACGTCACATCATAGTCAAAACACTAAATCTACAGAACAAAGAAAAGATATTAAAAGCAGCAAGGGAAAAAGACCAAGTAACATATGAAGGTAGACCTATCAGAATCACACCAGACTTCTCATCAGAAACTATGAAAGCCAGAAGGGCCTGGGCAAGGATCATGGAGACTCTAAGAGATCACAAATGTCAACCCAGACTACTATACCCTGCAAAGCTTTCAATCAACATAGATGGAGAAAACAAAATTTTCCATGACAAAACTAAATTTATGCAATACCTACACAGCAAACCAACCCTACAGAAGATACTGGAAGGAAAACTCCAATCCAACGAAAAATAATTCACCCAAGAAAACAGGGCATACAGATAATATCCCAACCAAAAATGAAAAGAAAACAAGCAATGAAACAGGGTTAGATCACCGACTCCATTACAAAAGGAACTAACATGCGTTGGTCACTATTATCTATCAATATCAATGGACTCAACTCACCAATAAAAAGACACAGGCTAACAGAATGGTTACGGAGACAGGATCCAACATTCTGTTGCATCCAAGAAACACACCTATGCAACAAAGATAAACACTACCTCAGAGTAAAGGGCTGGAAAACTGTTTTTCAAGCAAATGGTTCCAGAAAACAAGCTGGAGTAGCCATCCTAATATCTAATAAAATAGACTTTCAACCCAAGTTAATCAAAGAAGATAAGGAGGGCCACTATATTCTCATCAAAGGAAAAATCCACCAAGAGGACATCACAATCTTGAATATCTATGCCCCAAATACAAGAGCACCGACATTTGTAAATGAAACATTATTAAAGCTTAAATCATACATTGATCCTAATACCTTAATAGTGGGAGACTTCAACACTCCACTCTCACAAAGGGATAGGTCAACTAGACAGACACCAAATAGGGAAATAAAAGCACTCACAGAATCCCTAAATCAAATGAACCTAATAGATGTCTACAGTTAGTTTCACCCAAACTCAAAAGAATACACCTTCTTTTCAGCACCACATGGAACCTTCTCCAAAATAGACCATATAGTGGGTCACAAAGCAAGCCTCAACAGATACAAAAGGATTGAAATAATCCCTTGTATACTATCTGACCACCATGGACTAAAGCTAGACATCAACAACAACAAAAACAAAAAAAGCCGACACGCACATGGAAACTGAATAACTTAGTACTCAATGAAAGCTGGATTAAGAAAAAAATAAAGAAAGAAATTAAAGACTTCCTAGAATTCAATGAAAATGAAGGCACAACATACCCAAATTTATGGGACACAATGAAAGCAGTGCTCAGAGGAAAATTAAATGCACTAAGTGCCTGCAAGAAGAAATCTGTAACATCACGTACAAACAACTTAATGGCCCAACTGAAAAACCTAGAAAAAAAGAAGCAGATACACCCAAGAGGAGCAGATGGCTGGAAATAATCAAACTAAGGGCTGAAATCAATCAATTAGAAACAAATAAAACTATCCAAAGAATCAATGAAACAAAAAGCTGGTTCTTTGAGAAAATCAACAGGATAGACAAACCCTTAGCCAAACTAACTAAAAAGCAGAGAGAATCTATCCAAATCAGCAAAATCAGAAATGAAAATGGGGACATAACCACAGACACTGAGGAAATACAAACAATTATTAGGTAAGGCTACAAAAGCCTAGATGCCACAAAATTTGAAAATCTAAATGAAATGGATAATTTTCTTGACAGATTCCATCTACCAAAACTAAGTCAAGATCAGGGAGAAAGACTGAATAGCACTATATCTTTCAAGGAAATTGAAGCAATCATTAACAATCTCCCCTACAAAAAAAGCACTGGGCCAGATGGCTTCAGTGCAGAATTCTACAAGACCTTCAAAAGAAGTGCTAACTCCAATTCTCCTCAAACTATTCCACAAAATAGAAACAGAAGGAACCCTACCAAACTCATTCTATGAAGCCACAGTCACCTTGATATCTAAACCACAAAAAGATCCAACAAAAAAAAGAGAACTTCAGACCTATCTCTCTTATGAACATTGACACAAAAATACTCAATAAAATACTTGCAATCTGAATCCAAGAACATATCATAGATATCGTCCACCATGACCAAGTAGGCTTCATCCCAGGCATGCAAGGGTGCTTCAACATACAGAAATCCATCAATGTAATCCACCACATAAACAAACTGAAGGAGAAAAACCACATGATCATCTCCTTAGATGCTGAAAAAGCATTTGAAAAAGTCCAACACACACTCATGTTTAAAGTCTTGGAGAGATCAGGGATACAAGGCACATACTTAAACATAGTAAAGGCAATATACAGCAAGCCTATAGCTAACATCAAACTCAATGGAGAGAAACTTAAATCAATTCCACTGAAATCAGGGATGAGACAAGGCTGCCCATTGTCTCCATATCTCTTCAACATAATACTTGAAGTCCTAGCCAGAGCAAGACACCTAAAGGAGATCAAGGGGATAAAAATCTGAAAG